>PVJC01000496.1:109169-123442 GCA_004026665.1 Murina feae
CCCTGAGGAGGCCCCTGGGGCAGAGCCAGGCAGCAGACCCAGGACAGGTGTTCCTGGACGCCCTGAGGAGGCCCCAGGCCGGACCCCCCTCTCACTGAGCTGACACACCTGGCACAGCTATGCTGGCTGCGGAGGCTCCTAGTGCAGAGCTGCCCTGCCAGCCTCCATCTTGGCTGGGTTAATTTGCATACAGCCACTCTGATTGGCTGGTGGGCGTGGCTTAGGTGTCTCAGGTAATGGTCAATTTGCACATACTCTTATTATATTAGATTACTTTCCCCATAATACAGGGTAATCTCTCTGTGTTAAAATTGGCTGATTAGCAACCTTAATTTCACCTGAAACCTTAATTCCCCTTTGCCATATACTGTAATACATTTGTCTTTGGGGGGCAATCATTATTCTGCTCAGCATAAAAGGGGGATATACCTGGATTACCGACTAGCAATTTTGAACACAAGGAATGAGAGTAAATTTCCAAAAGAAAATTGGAGTTTAAGGAAGGGCGGAATGGCTTATAAATGGCCCAAAGTGACAAAAATCTTCAACTGATGGGGAGATCAGTCATTCCAGAATAAGGAAGGGCTGCTGAGTAGACACCACTTGTGACCATCTACTACCAAGCAAAATTACTGTTGAATCTCTCTTAAATGATCTATGCTCTCTCAATGTCTCAAGATTGGTCTTATGACTACCACTGGACACAGTACTAACAGGAAATACAAGTCAAAGTGGATTTGTATTGGCTTGTAAAATATTCTGAAGTTAAAAAAATATTCCTGCCTAAGTTGTTCTGTTGTTGCTTGTCCTTTTTTTTATAAAAGTAGAATACAGAATAATGCAAAAATGATTGTATGAGGACACCAACACATTGAATTTTTATTCAGCTGTGTTTAAGAAAATAAAAAAAGCCCTGATCGGTTTGGCTCAGTGGATAGAGCGTCGGCATGTGGACTGAAGGGTCCCGGGTTCGATTCCGGTCAAGGGCATGTACCTTGGTTGCAGCCACAGCCCCAGTGGGAGGTGTGCAGGAGGCAGCTGATTGATGTTCCTCTCTCATCGATGTTTCCAACTCTCTATCCCTTTCCCTTCCTCTCTGTAAAAAATCAATAAAATATATTTTAAAAAAAGAAAATAAAAAAAAACACATTAAAAATAAATGTTAGTAAGAGTCTTTGTCACTTTAAGGCATTAAACTTGTTCTCATATCTATTAGGCTAGAACCCACACTTGCTGAATGTTCATGGCCAGCAAAAACCTTTGTTGAAATTCTGGGCTGCTGTGGAATGCCCCCATCTCATTCCCTATTCAATAGGTAACTAGAATTTAGTTTGGTGTGAGTATTGTTGGCCTATTTCTTGCTGAGGAAGAATCTATACACCTGCATAATGATTTTAATTCATTCCTGAAAACTGCTGCTAAGCAAAAAAGCCATTAAATGGAAAAATGTTTCCATTGCTTTTTAATGGGGGAAATTATGATGTTCTCCATAGATATTTTTCTATGCATTTGTATGTAGAAACATTATTAAAAATTTCACTTGATTTTTTTCTTCCTCGTGTCACAATGCTACTTAGAAAACATGGTAGGTCAGGCCATAGAGCTTCACCTTATTCTTTGAAACAGATCACTGCAAGATCTTGAGAATGTTTTGAGAGAAGCCATCAATATTTATGGGTAAAGTTCCAATGTTTTAAAAGTTGGCAACTAGTTTAAACATGTCAGTGTGAAGACGTAACTGCATGTGCCTGTGGGCTTGATCCATTCTGTATATGACTAGTCTGCCTTGGTAGAATCTGCCAAGGTCTGGAACTAAAAGATAAAGGACAGCAGACTCAGACAGTTGAATCTGAGATGACTGCTATTTGTCAGTATGAGAGAATTATGCTTCTCAGTTTCCTTGGCATTCCGCAAGGCCGTGGGACGGGTTCTGGTCAGTGGGTTGTGGGCAGAAGCAACTAGGCTGCTATGAAACTCTCTCATGCTACGCTTCCCCAGCAATCGTGGAAGTACGTCCTAAAGAGGGGACTCCTGCATCCTGGGTCCCTGAGTGACTATTTTAAGAAGATACTTTCCAATAACCCACATCAGATATTTGCGTGAGTGAGAAATAAACCTTATTGATTTATGATTCTGACACACTGTTGTTTTAAAAAATTTTTTTAACGTCAGCATGATTTAGTTTATTCTGACATGGGATATATTCGTTTTCTATTGCGGTATAACAAATTATCATAAACTTAGCAGTTTAAAACAACCTGCCTTTATTTGATCACTGTTCTGTCGGTCAGAAGTCTGGCATAGTGTGTCTGAACTCACTGTTAAAGAAAGATGCCACAAGGCAGAAATCAAGGTGTTCATTGGACTGCGTCCTAATTGTGAGATTCTACTAGGGAAAATTCTGCTTCCAAGTTCGATTGGGTCATTGACAGAACTCATGTCCTTGTGGTTGTAGGACTGAAGTTCCCACTGTTTTGCTAGTTGTTGGACTGGGACGATTCTGAGCTTCCCAAGGCTGATCTCAGGCTCTTGTCGTGTGGCTTCCTCTCAGTAACCAAGAATCTCCCTCAAATTGCATCCCTCTCATGCTTTGAGTCTCTGTGACTTCCCTTTCTACAATAAAAGAAAACGTGCTGCTCTTTAAAGGCTCATGTCATTTGATCAGTCCTAACGGCATAATCTCATTATCATAAGGTCAACTGTGCCCGGTAACAATCTAAGCATGAAAATAATACCCCTCACCTTTTTAGTCCTAGGGAGTATGCAGGGCAATTTATACCAGGGGAGCATAATATTTTGGGGTCCATATTAAGATTTTGTTGAACACATGGGGAGAAAGTAAGAAAGAGCAAGTGAATGATAACGATTACTTGTTGGCCTATTTCTGCCAGAATCTATACTAGTACACCTGTTTCTTGTTTAATGATTTTAATTCATTCCTGAAAACTCTGCTGCTGAGTAAAAAGTTAAGTGGAAAAAATATTTCCATTAATTTCAATGGGAAAATTATGATGCTTTTCATCTCAATATAAAATATCTTCACAATTCTCAGACAGAAAAATATATTAATTGTACAATGAAAACACATTTATATAAGGAACATATTTAAAATGTAAAGTAAGTAAATATAGTTTTTACATAAGATAAAATGCAAACGTGTATTGCACTTGCCAAAGGAGGAAGGTAAGACTTACCTGTGAAGGAGGTGTGCAAGGTAATCAATCATTCTTTGAATGGTGCATTTTTCATTTTGCATCGTTTTCTTCAGTAATTTCTGAGCCATTTGGGGGTTGGTGGGTTGGTTATCTTGCGCTCAAGCTGCACACACACACAAATATAACAGCAGATCTCAGATAAACACCTTTAGGACAAAATAAGCCTAAGCATGAGAGTGCTCATGGAAATGACACTGGAGTATAGAAGATGCTGCCTCTTTCTGCCTTTCTCTTGGTGTATGTATGCAGAGAAAATTTGGGAGGTCATGCAAACATGGCTTGCCATTTAAATTTGTTCCACTTGATATTTTCTGTCTTGAGACTGTTGTGTTGGGTAAATTGGAGAGTATATCTTTGCCTGAAGCCATAGTGTCAAACTATCACTTCTTATAATACATTCACTTAATATATTTTGGGGCAAAAACATTGGTGTTAAAAGAAAAAAGAGTGGTTGTCTAAAAAGTAGCATAATTTTGCAAAAGCCATTATGACAAAAATTGGCTGAACAACTATAATGTAATCTAATGTTTAGATCTATTCTTAGGGTAGATAGTATATGGACCCCTGAAATCCATAGGCCTGTACTTGGTTTCTGTTTGCTGACTGTTGTTGAAAAGCACTCTTCTTTTCCAGAGTCGCATTGAGAATGAACAAGTCCAGTATCATAAAGGAAAAAAAAAAAAGGAGATTATATTGAGCCAAAATGACCCATTTGGAGGTCATTACTAATTACAAATTGCTAGAAGAACTATGTTTAAGAAATGAATGTAGAGCTTAAAGTAGATAGTTATTGGCTTTTATAAATCTTTTAATGTAATTTTTAAAAGGAAATTTAAAACCTAAAGGTTCACTTCATATTTCAGAGTGCTATTTCCTGTAACATAAAACATGATAATGATAATATAGTTTTTAAAAATCAGCACAAAAGCAATAATAATGAAATTCTGTATCTTCCTGAAAACATTTTAGTAGAAACTGTTCATTTATGATATGATATTATATCTGTTTTCCAAATATCATGAAGGGTACTTTTTTTTAGGGTTTTGAATGAGGTAGAAAGGCTGTAAGCTTTAACTTTTCCCTTGTTTTTTCAAGTTAACCTTACTTTTAAATTTTCTGGGTATAAGTGTATCTTTACCTGAAATGAACAAAATAATTTTTTTAAAGTATAGGAAGGTGGTGATTTTTAAAAAAAAAATGTGTGGGTTTTTTGTTTTGTTTTGTTTTCATTTCAGAGAGGAAGGAAGAGGGAAAGAGAAATTGAAATATCAGTGATGCGAGAGAATCATTCATTGGCTGCCTCCTGAATGCCCCCTACTGGGGACTGAGCCCACAACCCGGGCATGTGCCCTGACTAGGAATTGAACTGTGATCTCCTAGTTCATGGGTTGACATTCAAGCACTGAGCCACACCAGCCAGGCTGAACATTATTTTAAATGTATTATATTCTATGTAGAATTTACTTAACACTTTATTTTCTACTTTTGAACCACCAAGAAACTTCACTAAAGATATTCTTTTGTTGCCTGACCAATGGTTTTCTCTCATCACTGATGTTTCTATCTCTCTCCCTTGGGCCCTTCCTCTCTGAAATCAATAAAAAACATTAAAAAAAAATCATGCCTATAAAAGATGTTTTGTGTGTGTCTTCAATACACAGAGTTATGATTCAAAACTATTTATTTTGCTTCAATTCTGATATTTCTTAATAGGCCTCTTAAGAAACAGCCCACACGCTGTGCTTATGGAGACGTAGGTAGAACACTTTTTCCTGACCTCCCTTCTGCACATCCCATTTTCATTTATTGCTTTGAGCATGAATGTTAAGCAAAGTGAAGAGAAAGTCAATACTTGATTTGTGTGAGTGCTAACTCTCAATGTTTACCACAAACAGAGATCAGCACCAATTGTTTCAGGAAGAATTCCATTATTCACTCCCTTTGGAACAAGCTATATTTATGGGTATTGCCTTATGCAACCTGATTCCTCCTAGATTTTTTTTTTTTTGAGGTGAAATTGTTATTGATCTTAGTTTCAGGACTTCTTTTCAAAAAGTGATGCCAGATTGGAAGGCATCGTGTTATAATCTATAATAATAAAAGTGTAATATGCTAATTAGACTGGACATCCTTCCAGATGTCCTTCCTTCCAGACAAAGCCACAGTGGACGGGGACTGAGGCAGAGGTGGCTGCCACAATGGCGGGGGCCAAGGCCCTTCCATGAATTTTGTGCATTGGGGCCTCTAGTAGTATCATAAGACCAAGTTATGCTGTAATGAAACCCTAATGTTAACTGAAAACAATGGAAACGTATTTCTTGTTTCATATAAGTGAAGTCTAGAGATAGGTAGTCTGGGGCTGGTGTGGCAGCTCTATAGTTCTCAGGGACTCATGTTCTTTTTGTATAAAACACATGACTTTTATGTCATTGCCCAATATAGCTGCTGGTGTTTCAGCCAATAGGAAGAGGAAAGGAAGGAGGAGAGGCAAATGCTACAAGGCAGAAATCTCCTAGAAATGTTTCCTAGAAGCTACTAATGATTGCTTGTTGGAAGTTAGTTACATGGCCATACCTAACTACAGATGAGGCTGGGATGTGTAACCTTTATTCTGGGTGGCTATTTGCCTAGGTAAAAATTTAGAATTGTATTACCATACAAAAGGCGAGAGCAATCTTGGTCTGTGCCACTAGGAGAAGAGCATGGTCTCCTGGACAAGAAAAAGCTAAAGGAGTTTGTCACCAACAAAGCAGTATTACAAGATAAACAGATAAAGAAAAAGCGGTGTATATATACAATAGAGTATGATCTAGATATAGAAAAGAATGAAATCTTGCCATCGGCAACAATATGAAGGGACCTAGAGAGTACTATGCTAAGTGAATTAAGTCAGATAAAGACAAATGCCATAATTTCATTTATATGTGGAATCTAAAAAAACAAAAGAAATAAACAAAACAGAAGAAAATTCATAGATACAGAGAACCTTTTGATAGTTGCTAGGTGGGAGGAGGGTTGGGGATGGGTGAAAAATGTGAAGGTATTAAGAAGTACAAATTAGGTAGTTACAGAATAGTCATGGGGTATAATGTACAGCATAGGGCCTATAGGAAATAATCTATATTTATAAAAGGCTAATATGCAAAGTGTCTCCTCTGGAGTTTGACCTGGAAAATGGGAGCTCAAGTGCTTGCTATGACATGTGCTGACCACAAGGGGGAAGCATGGAACATGGTGAGTGACCAGCAGCAGTGGCAGGTCACTGAGGGAGTGAGGGAAGGAGGAGGTAGGGAGACAGGGAGGTGGGGGAGGGAGGGAACTGTGTGGTGGCAGTGTGTGAGTGGAGAGGAAAGGAGGAGGCTGGGAGGTAGGGAGGCAGGGAACCTGATTGGCCCTGATAGCTGGCCAGGCTTAGGGACCTTCCTGTGCACAAGTTTTGTGCACTAGGCCTCTAGTATTGTAATAACTATGTATATTGTCAAATGGGTACTAGATTTATCAGTGTGATCACTTTGTAATTTATACAAATGTCTAATCACCATGTTATACAGCTGAAATTAATATAATATTGTACAGCAACAGTAATTGAAAAATTAAAAAATTATTTACAAATAAATAAAAATATTCTGATGCAATAAAAAAATCATCGTTTTTGAAATCATGCACATCTAGATTCAAATCTTGCACTTATTAACCTTGTGGAAGTTATTTTGAGAAAGTGATACTGTTAGGCCTCCATTTTAAAACTTAAAACAAGGATGATACCCCCAAGCTATTGTGGTTACTATGGCCTGCTTTCTTAATCTCCACGCAGTATATCTTTAAAGTAATAAAACTCCGAATCCCGATATGTGCACTTTTTACTATAACTTCTAACACATTCAAACATCTCTGGAAACAACTCTTAAAAATTCCTTTAAAGGCATATAAATCTCATTAAATTTAAATCTAATGCTTCACACAGACTGTTTGTATAGTAAATGTGGATTGAAAGAATAAATACATTTTAAGAACCCCCCATGAACCCTATTATACAAATGTATAATAAATATTGATTGGATGAAAAATTAAAGAGAAATAAATAGATTCATTCATTCTTTATTTCAACAAAATAAATTGAGCAAGTGCAGACTCTGGATTACGCCTTCCCTGATTCTACTCCTATTGTGAAGAGAAGGACGTTTTTAAAAATTAATTTTTTATTACAAAAGGGTATTAGGATTCTACAGAGGAACAGAACCAATAGGAGATAGATAGATATAGATACACACATATGGACACACACATACACATTTGTTAATTCTCACCTTCTTACCTAAGGATATTTTTCCATTGATTTTTTTGAAAGAGTGGAAAGGAAAAGGATAGACACACAGAGAGAAACATTTATGTGAGAGAGACACATCGATTGGCTGCCTCCTGCATGCGCCCCAACCAGCACCGGGGGTTTGAGCCTGCAAATGAGGTACATGCCCTTGACTGGAATTGAACCTGGGACCCTTCAGTCCCCAGGCCAATGCTCTATCCACTGAGCCAAACCAGCGAGGGCGCAAATCTATGCCTTATCTATATTTATGCCTACCTATATCTACATCTAGAATGATGTTTATTAAAAGGAATTGGCCCCTGTAATTATGGAGGCTGAGAAGTTCCATGACCTGCCATTGTCAGGCTGGAGACTCACTGGTGCAGTGTGAAGGCCTGAGAACTGGAGAGTTGGTGATGGAGTTTCCAACCAGGAGTCGGTCCCAAGGGTAGGATAGAGTGATGTCCCAGTTCAAATAATCAGGCAGAGTCAAAGCCCTCTTTCTCTGGCTCTTTGTCCTCTCAGTGGATTTGGTGCTGCCCACCCACATTGGGGAGGGCGATCCACTTCACTCACCCCATCAACTCCATTGTTAACCTCTGAAAATACCTGCTCAGAACCCCCCCAAATAATGTTTAACCAGATACCTGGGCACTCTATGTCCCAGTCAAGTCGGCACAGAAAAATTAACCATTATAAAAGGTAACAAAAACATTGGTTGCAAAAAAATTGGAATGAAGAAAAGTTTCAAATAAAATATTAAAGCCCATCATTACCTTCATTTTCAGCCTCATTCCTCCAAGATAATTGCTGTGGGTGGTATGAATTTTTTTCTTCCTGGTATTTTCTTTACTATATCTAATCTAATAAAAGAGTAATATGCAAATTAACCCTCACTCACATAAGCCCCGCCCACCAGCCAAGCCATGCCCACCAGCTAATCAGAGCGATGATATGCAAATTAACCCAGCCAAGATGGTGGCCAGCAGCCTCAGAGCTAGAACAAACAGGAGGCTAGCAATGGAGGAAACTGCCTGCCTAGGCCGGCTGTGGCCTCCGCTCAAGACAACAAAGTTTCAATTACAGAAGCCATGGAGCTAAAGCAAACAGGAGGCTTTGTTGCCTGCCTAAGCAGGCTGTGGCCTCCACTTAAGGCAACAAAGTTTCAATTATAGAAGATAAATAAACTTCAGAAACCTGCTTCCAGCCAGCCTCGCTGGGACCTTGGGTCAATGGGAGCTGTGACCAGCCTGCAAATAGCCCTCAGCCCCTCACCCAGGCTGGCCAGGCACTCCAATAGGGACCTGAACCCTGAAGGGGGTGTGGGCAGCCTGAAAACAGCCCTCAGCCCCTCACTTAGGCTGGCCAGGCACCCCAGTAGGGACCTGAACCCTGAAGGGGGCTGTGGAAAGCCTGAAAATGGCCCTCAGCCCCTCACCCAGGCTGGCCAGGCACCCCAGTAGGGACCTGAACCCTGAAGGGGGCTGTGGGAAGCCTGAAAACGGCCCTCAGCACCTCACCCAGGCTGGCCACACCCCCATGGGGTGAGGGTTCCTATTGGGGGGATTGACCATCCTGCAAATAGCCATCAGCCCCTCACTCAGGCTGGCTAGGCATGCCAGCAGGTAGACATCCCCCGAGGGATCCCAGACTGTGAGAGGGCACAGGCCAGGCTGAGGGACCCCCCCAAGTGCACAAATTTTTGTGCACTGGGCCCTTAGTGTGTGTGTGTGTGTGTGTGTGTGTGTATTTGAATGTATAAATCTATATATATAAAAGCCTAAACAACCATCCAACCATCCGACTGATAGATATGCTGCATACCGACCACCAGGGGGCAGATGCTCAATGCAGAAGTTGCTGAGAAACAGCAACTTTGCAGAGTGACCTCTTGCACTCTGGGATGCCTCAGGGGGATGTTGGACTGCTGATTTGGGCCCAGGGACCTCCCTGCCAAAGGTACCCCGCTCGCTCTGCAGACGCCTTTCAAGCCCTGGTGCTGCCCTAGGTGCAGCTAGGTGGGGAGAGACTGAGGGAGGTTTGCTTGAGGGCATGTCCGGCCCATCTTGCCCAGTCCCACCCTACCAGCCACCTTCTAATTAACTTCCTTGCAATGTGCACGAATCTGTGCACCAGGCCTCTCGTATAGAAATAATGCCAACCATACTATTATGCAACTTACTTTCTCTTTCCTTACCAATACATCTTGACATCATTTATAAAGGCTAACCTCATTCTTTTTAACTGCTGCATACTATTTTGTGGTGTGGCTGTATCATACAATTCTTGCATGGTGTCCAAATGTGGATGTTTAGGTTATGTCCCATTTTTTTTCTGTGACAAACCCCGGTGCCAGGAATATCCTTGCAGGAATGTCTTTGCTTACAACTGTTGGGGAAATTCCTAGACATGAAATCACTTGGCCTAAGGATATGCTCGTTTGGCATTGAAATACAGAATGACAAAACGCCAGAAGGCACTTAGAGGTCTTTTATTTGCCATTACCTGGCTGGTAACTGGACTGAACATAAATTTCCCATTGGATAGAGACATCCATCCTCTCATATTCCAAGGCCCACATCTTACCATCTCTTTCTCTCAGCAGCCCAGCAGGTTGTGTAAGCATTCAGTGACCACTACCATGTAGGCAAGAGACAATGTTTTCCTAAAGGACGGGTAGCATTTTTGAAAGCAGAGATTAATGCTTAAAGTAAACTGTCTCCCTTGCATCAGGGGACAGCAAAGTGGGACTGTGAGCCAAACCCCGTTACCTTCTCTCTTCGTACAGTCCATCAGCTAGGAATGGTTTTTACATTTTTAAATGTTTGGGGAAAATAAAAATTTAACTAATTTCTGTGATACGCAAAAACTATATACAATTCAATTTTCATGCCTATCCGTCAAGTCTGATCGAAACACAGCCATACGCAATTCATTTACATATTGTCTAAGCTACTTTCACAATTCAAGAATGGAGCTCAATAGTTGCAACGAAAACTACATTTACTTTGGGCTTTTCATTAAAAAATATTTTCCAACCATTTCTCGTGATCTGCAGTATTAGTTTCTCCTTTGTGCTAGTCTCATTTTTTTCTTCTATAAAATTTTCTCTGTAATTCTCTGTTACTTCTCCCCTCCCCCGCAACACTCTCTAAAGATGATACTGCAAATTAGCAAGGTCCATTTTAATAGCGAATTACATTTTCCTACTTGCCAACTGTCTGGAGGTAAAATATATTTTAAGAAAATAAAGAGTAATGATTTCAATTTTGGTCTAAAATTAATTTGGGTCACAATATTAACACAATACTAATGAAATTCAGAACAAAGGGAACTAAAAAAAAATGAATTGTAAAACACAGCTCTGAATCTTTCTAGCCTTACCGTTCTCTAGAAAGACCGATTTAATGTTAAGGTAGAAACTTCGTATTTGGGGTTTATCAAAACAAAAATTGTTATTAACCCTTTCTGAACCAGAACTGGGCAGAGCTGAGCTAATGTATCTATGGAAAACTCTATTTCTCAGCTCAGGGATTCGGAGAAGGACTTGTTTTTTAAGACGGATTTCCTGGCTTGGTTTAAGTTGAGAGAGTAGCATGTAGCATCAGAGAAGAGGATGTGAGAAGGAATTCTGGTGGCCCCTTTCCAGGTGGGCTGTGTTGGGCAGTGAGATGGGACTGCAGTTAATGGGTGGCTAATGGGGCCTCACCTTGGAAATGAGATGGCTCCCTGAGAGTTAGACCATTAAATCAACAGTTATAAGTATCTTCCTGGAGGCCAGTTCAGAGGACATGCCTTTTTCTCTGTGCTGCCTCTCTTGTGCTCAAGCATACGCTTAATAAAATCTGTCTGGAAATTTAAAAAGAAGAAGAAGAAAAAAAAGTGTGTTTCCAGACCAGCAGCAGCACTGACATCTCACCTGGGACTCAATACCTAGACTGACTGAATCGGAAATCCCGGGGGTGAGACCCGGCAACCTGTGATTCGACAGCCCCCAGGTGACCCGCGCTCAAGGTTTCGAGGACTTAAGTTTTTGAGAACTTGAGAAGCAGGGTCTCTCCCAGGACTGCTAAAATGGAATTTTTCTGTGTTGGTTGGCTGTTTCTGCTAATGATGACTACTATTTATCTAGTGCTTACTGCGTCTCAGGTTCATATTAAAATAATAATAGCCAGAATTACTGAGTGTTGCAGGAGTCCTCAGACTTTTTAAACAGGGGGCCAGTTCACTGTCCCTCAGACCGTTGGAGGGCCAGACTATAGTTAAAAAAAAAAAAAAAAGAACAAATTCCTAGCACACTGCACATATCTTATTTTAAGCAGGACAGGCAGCGGCGGCAAAAACACCTGGCATGAGGCGCGCGGGCCATAGTTGGAGGATGCCTGGTACTGTGTTCCAAACACTGTTCTGAGTGCCTTATTCTACCATCTAATTTAATTTTGAGAACAATCGAATGAGGTAGGCATTGTCATTACTGCCATAATAACATCGGTGAGAAAACCGAGGTCTAGGGAAGTTATGTCCTTGGTGGAAGGTCATAATGGCAGCAAAGACCTGGGATATGCACCAGGCCGTCAGGCGGCAGAGCTCTCATCCTTACCGTTAGGCACTGTCATTGGTGTCTTGAGATTCATGAATTAATTTAGGGCATCACTTAATCCCTTCCACGTCACTTTGAAAGTGAAATCTATTAAACAAATTTTACAGCTGGAGACTCAGAGCCTCTGAGAGGTCAATGAATGTTTCTCAGGTCACACAGCCCATCTAAGGCTTCCCTGGATTTCGATCCTGGCCTGTGTCCTGTGGCGTGCTCCCTGAGCTATGATGTCATTCTCCCTGTTCCTGCCTGTCCTAGTGCTGCCGGCCACTGATTCAGGGATTTGGAACTTGTTTCGGGGCAGCTTGACCCAATCTTTTCTTGTTGTTGTTTTGTTTTTAGTTGATTTCAGGGAGTGGTAGGGAGAGAGAGACGGAAACATCTGGGATGAGAGAGACTCATTGATCAGCTGCCTCCTGCACACCCTCCACTGGGGATCGAGCCCGGGCATGGGCCCTGACCAGGAATTGAACCATGAACTCCTGGTTCATGGGTGGATGCTAGGCCACTGAGCCACACCTGCTAGGCATTGGCCCATTCTTTGGTGAATACGAAAAACAGCTCCTGCCTTCACCCCCAAACTGAACACCACCAGAAAGAACATCCCAGGAGTCTCCCTGAAGCCTGCTGTCAAATGCAGAGAAGGCAAGACCTGATCTGAGTACAACTCATTGGAACAGAGTTTTCATTAGCAAATAAATTGGTTGTGTGTGTGTCAGGGGGGAGGGAGGGATAGATTGATTAGGATATATAGTTGAATAGTCAGGAATACACAGAAAGTCCTCACGCCTGGAGGAAATCAGCATGTTGCATTAACACTAATTAAGAAACACAGACTATCTTTTCCAGGCTAAATGAGGCTCAAGATTCCGGAATAGTGTGGTGGTATAGGAAGTCTGTCTGCTTTCAAGTTTGAGCCATTTACTCACTTCACGGTATCCAGGCTCAAATCCTCACCCTCTTGGCCTGGGGAGGGTGATGCAGTCTTCAGAGTTCATGGGCGCTAAGCTGGAGGCTGGTTACAATGGCCACTCTGTCTGATTCCATCTTGCAGGGACTCACTATGCTCTCATCACATTGAGCTTCTTTCTGCCAAACTGGTCTGAACTCGGGTCCTTTGCCTGCTCCTCCCTCCACTCAGGATACTCTTTCTTCAGATCTTTGCTTCATCATAACATTCAGGGGGTGGCTGAAGGTCCTTATCCTTAGAGAGGCCTTCCCTGGCCACCCTCATGTCACCATGGATGCTGAAACCTTGTGTACTTTCCATTTCAGTTACAGGAAATTAAAAAAGGAAGGATGAAGGCTAGAATAACAAACACCGATCAGAGCCTGCCTGAATCAAGATGGGGCTGAATCCGACCTCCATAAGAGCCTGAGCCTCTTTGTGCGCTGACTATAATACACCAGAGGCCCAATGCATGAAATCTGTGCAAGGGGCTTGGTCCTCACAACCCCAGCTGCCTCGAGGCCCCGCTCACTGGTCAGTCAGGAAGGTCTAATTAGCATATTAGCTCTTCATTACATAGGATTAGCATGCTAACTGACACACCCAATGCCTCCAGGCAGGTCCAGCTTAGACTACATAAGGGAAGAAAAGGGGTGGCACCCCAGTCTGGGAAGTGACCAGCCCATTCCCTGGAAAACGAATACACATGCCCCCCCTTCCTCCCAGACTTCTTTAGAACAGAAAGTTAATCCGTGAGTCTGATTTCCGCTCCTCCATTCTCTGGCCATTGAATACAGCTTGTGCTGCTGAATGTTCAGCTCTGGTTCTATTTTATTTATTTTTTTTTACTCAGGACACGGAACAGAGAAAGGACTCTTAGAAGGACAGAGGGTGCTTCCTTGGGCCTGTGGTCCCTAGAGTAGGTGCCTTACAAGCTAAACCCATAACATGAATATTACTCTTCCAATCATTAACACACCATCCCACCTGAAATCACTTTTGCTCACTGGTTTACCTGCCCTCTGCCTCCCCGCTTGGGAACTTCAGCAACCTGAGAGCAAGGCCTTGCCCGTCATGCTCACCACAGCACCCTCAGAGCCTAGCACACAGCAAGGGAACCATCCTTATTGCTTCAAGCCTCCCCGGGGCGGGGGGGGGGGGGGGGGGGGGGGGGGGGGGGGGGGGGGGGGGGGGGGGGGGGGGGGG
>PVJC01000497.1:0-123204 GCA_004026665.1 Murina feae
CCCGGGCCCCTCCTGTCCCCCTCCTAGTCCCCCCTCCGCCCCTCCTGCCCTCCTCCCTTCTGCTCCTCCTGCCTCCTCCCCTACTGCCCCCTCCCTCCTGGCCCCTCCTGCCCCCCTCTTGCCCCCCTTCTAAGGCGCCGGCCTCAGCCCCGTTCTGGAGCCTGGCCCGGGCTTGGCGCTGCAGGTGGCCAGCCTCGCCCTCTGGTCCTGTGTCCGCCGCCTGGGGAGCCGCCTGGGGAGCCGTGCGGGTCTGCGGGGCGCTGTCGGGACCTTCCTCCCGGGCTGGGCTCCGCGGGGCTGGGGGCGGGTAGGGCGCTGTGTCCAGATCCCCCCTCCGCAGAGTTGGCGCAGGGAGCTGGTGCCTGTGGGCGCCCGGTGCGGGGTGCGGGGTGCGGGGTGCCCTGGTGGAGAAGGGACTCACAGCTCCGCCCTCTCTGTGGCCGGCCTCTCCCCTCCTCACCTTTCACCGGCTTGTTGGGGGGAAACGTGCCCTTTTTGGGTGGGAAGTGGCCATGGCCTGTGAGTCAGTCCTGGGAAATGGGCATTTGCCAGCCCTGCTGCGGCGCCGCCGTGGAGGTCGGGGCGGTGGCGTGTTTGGGAATGGGGTGTATTTCGCTGGGCTGGAAGAGCTGAGACTTTACATAGCGTGTCTTAACATGCAAAATGGAAACGGCAGACCATGGTGACCAAACGGACAGTGTTCTAATGCTGACCATTTGCTTGTTTTCCTGAGCGCGCTAGAGGATTTAGCACAAGAAACAGGCGTTCTTCACTCGCTCCCTGCTCTACCCGCCCCCCCCAACCTCCAAAAAAAAACTGTCGAGTCTTGAAGCAATTGCACATTATTGTCCCTATGTGGACCCCAGCCCTGAGGAGATTTGCCCCGTGGTGTAAGAAATGGAGGCTGCTGCAATCAGTGAAGGTTTGGAAACTCAGCCGGGTTTCCAAACACTTGCAGCCTTTAGAGCGAGACGGGAGCTGGAGGTCACCTGTGTCTTGTGCAGAACACAGACCAGCACACTCACTGAAGTCATGCACAGCAAAGCAAAACCCCAAAACCCCCAGTGATGGTCCCTGAAGCGGAGGCTGGGGCTGGGGCAGGGTTGGCTCTGGAGCCTGGGATGGTCCCTGAAGCTGAGGCTGAGGCTGGGGCAGGGTTGGCTCAGGAGCCTGGGATGGTCCCTGAAGCTGGGGCAGGTTGGCTCTGGAGCCTGGGATGGTCCCTGAAGCTGAGGCTGAGGCTGGGGCAGGGTTGGCTCAGGAGCCTGGGATGGTCCCTGAAGCTGGGGCAGGGTTGGCTCAGGAGCCTGCAGTACAACTCAGAGCACATGCCACAGGGAAGGCCTGATGGATCTTTTTAATTCCAAAGGATGTGAGATCCAAAATAAACACACTCAATGAAATTGTAGCAATGACTGATTTTTAAATGATCAATTTAACTTTGGGGGTGATTCGGAAAGAAGATGAAATTTCATTTAGCATGATTATCGTTATCTAAAAAAAACAAAACAAAACGAAAAAACTAATAAATGGAAAGAAACCCCGTATGACTCAGTTTGTGATGAATTCCATTAGAATGAGTAGGACTGGAGGCCTCCTGGGGCGGCCACTGGGGGGGACGGCTGGACAGAGAGCTTTGGAGTGACAGGGGTTCCCTTTCCCAGGCCTTGTCTCCTAACTGGCCCAGCACCCCTGTGCAGGTTCTCTTAGTGCTTGGATCCTAAAATGTCAAGTGGCTGTAACAGTGCCCACCCCACCGGATCGATTGCTGAGGGAATTGGAAGTAGTAAACGGGAAATGCAAGGGTTATTGGCATTGCCAGCAGTAACGTTGCAGGTGGAGTCATCTTAGGCTGCGTCCAAGTTAATTCACTAGGAGGCAAGTAGCCCTCGCATAAATGTAGGCACGCTCATGTCTCCAGTAATGCTTCTGTTGGGACCGGATTGCACATGACCCCCTGCTTGGAGAGCCCTTTCATGTACGTTGCAGAGAAGTGTGCTTGCCGTGTAGTTTTCAGTGTCCCAGTTCTCATGAAGTCATATTGGGAACCAGCTTTAGAGCTGTGTGTGTGTTTCTCCCTCCTAACTCTTGGTTGGAAAAAAGCATTGGGTGTGAGTGCGGGTCCCATCCCTTTGTCCAGAAATTCCGGCTGACCGAACCCACCCCCAGACGGCTGACTGTAAGTGAAATGGTTAATATGACTTTAAGCAGACCCGGGTAATTTTCTGAGTAACACAGAATTTGAGTTAGTCGGCAGGCATCTTGCTGAGTAAGTGGCAGTGGACGGGAAGGGTCACGGAGCCTTATGTGGAATTAACTTGATGGCCTCCAAAACAGAGACTTGTCCGTGCTGAGGCCTGGTGGACCCTTCAGTTTGCTGTTGACTGAATTTGCTTGTGTTTAGTTGACCAAGTCCGTGTCCTGTGACTAGCTGTAGTATGCTTCTCATTGCTTCCTAAGAGCCTGCTAAGAGAATGTGGGGAAATTTGCCATGTTTTCTTGAATAAACTGTTTGGTTCCTTTCTTAAATCTGATGCATGGGCGCAGGAGTGGCTTTGAAGTTTTGTAAAGCTGGAAGGGATGTAGAATGACAGTGGGCGACGTCTCGTGAGCTCTTCTCTTCCGCGTGAGGCCCCGGGATGCTATGGGCAGAGAGTAAAAGAGTGCGGATGTTGTTCATTGTGATGAGTTTTAAAGTGAAAATACTCGAGGAATAGGGGCTGGGCTGGATGAGCCCCGATCCATTCGTTCTTGGCCATGAGACTTGGCACCAGGTCCTGGTCCTCCAGGCTGTGTGTGTATACACCTGTGCTGGGGCAAAGTCCCTCTCTCGGTGGTAATCAACACGCTCGGTCAAAGGTCAGTTAACCTCAAAGCTGATACATGTACGGAGTGATTTTGTGAAATGATTGGATATGACAATTGCAAATATCCTGAGACTGCAAATAAAAGTGCTAAATGCATACTGTACAATGGGATTGCTAGGAGCTCAAAATGAAAATACAGGATAGACTGCTTGGGAAATCCATTACAGAGAAGGTAGAGCCTTAAGGGTATTAAGAAAGATGGATGTACCATGAGCTAATAAAGCCAAAGAAAATGTTTTTAGAAGGAAAAAGAGAAAGAAAGATGGGTGGGATTTGGGTTATTGTCCATGACAAGGGCTGTCGAGCTAGGATAGCTTTAAAAAACCAGCAACGCCGAAATGGTGGTGGGCATGAATTTGGGGGGTATTAAGTACGCTACTGGGGGGACACGTTTGTGTTGGAGAGAGCAGAAGGTAATTGAGTGCTGTGTTGAAGTTACTAGACTGTTGACTCTTCAGCAGATGGGTGTGTTGGGAAGTCGTGTTTCGGGATGCATTATGTCAGTGAGTTACTAGATTTTGTAAAGAGCTTTTTGATCTTAACCTGAATTGAAAGAAATTTTAAAATATTAAGAGTGATGAATGCAATTGTTTGGCTATAGCTTTGGAACAATGTGTAAACCATTGATCAGCATATTAGAGCAAGTTAACTAATACTGAATTTCAAATTGTGTGCTCATTTATAATGATACCAGATAACTTTCAATTACAGATTTAGTACCTCAAAACAGACTCTCATGTGGATTCCAGATTCCTTTTTTTCCAGGTATTTCATATAATTCTTCATTACTGTTCTTAATACACTTAGTATTTATCAAAATAGTAAGAGTTTTCTTTGTTAATATTTTTTTCTCGAATAAAATTTTTTAACTTTTAAAATAGAATTTGTTTTCCCTTTTTTGTTGGATAATGTTTCCTTAACTGCAAAACAAAACAAATAAAAAAACAACAAAATAATTTTTGTTTTTATTTTGCTCTGGAGATAAGATGGCTCATTTGTATTGATCATTAACATTTGATAAAGAATTGCGACATTTATTCATATTCAGATTTTAAAAACTAACTAGCTTTTTGTTGTGACTTCTAGCTTGCTGAGTGGGAGAATTTCAACACTTAGAGATGAAACTGGTGCTGTAAGTAAAATGTGCAGTGTATCCAAATTAGATTAATGCTTATGTTTGATCCTTATTATGTAGTGGCTCTTACACAGCTAATATTTTAATAACCACTAACTGAAAGTGACATATATCTACTTAAAGTTGATTATTTTTTGTCATGCGTAGAGTGTTTCTATATGTATAGACTCTAAATAGCAAATACTACATACAGCAATTCAGTGTTCATGATTAGAGAGGTTGTAGGATATGAGTTTGCATTGTCAATAGAGGACTTTTAATCAGTAATTAAAACTTTAACAGTAAATAGATTAATGTAAATACTAAAATATTTTGATATTGAATCAGAATGGTATAAATTGTAAATTGTGAAGTTCTACAGTTTTTTATTTTGGAAAATAACCTTACGAATTTATACAGCAATGGTGGAAGGAGGGAAGTAAAGAACTGTTATGTGTCAGTACAAAAGAAGTCAGTTTATGCATTAAAAAAGCAGCTAGCGGTACAACAGCATGCACCACACGTCTGCTCCCGGAAGCACAAGGCTTGCTAGTTGGAGGCAGCATTGTGGCCATAGGTGTCTGTCTGCTTTGGTGATGTTTGCAGGTGAAACAGTGCAGCAAAAGTAGCTTGCCTATTTGAGGTTAGAAGAAAGATGTCAGTAATAAGATCGCCACAAATCTGTTGTGTTTCTTCAACTTCTGATTGGTTCTTATAAGAAGAAAGCAAAAACTTATGAAGGTAGAAGAACTTCATTCATTGGTATGCATAAATGACCATGGGAAAAGAGTTTTGTTATGTTCCCCTAATTAACGTACAGAAGCTTTAAAAGATGTTCAACTTTATGGTTAGTGCGTTTGTCATTGATTCAGAACAGTGTTGGTACATATTCCTATGAAAAGTTATCAATTATGTATTTCATACAAGTACATTATTTCAGTGATGCCCATGTAAGACGCAAGTTATGTAAGTCACCATCACTGTCACCAGTAATTAATAATATAAGAAAGTATTATTTTTGTATAGTATTTTCAAAGTATTCATTGGATTCTAGGATATTTCAGATAAAAATGTTCCCTCAGGTATTAATTTTACCAAAAATCTCAAAGTAAAGGAGAGAACTAACTTATTAGATAACATATTCCCACATATTAAAATGCATCAATCTAATAAGAGCTTTGTTGGAGGAGGACAGACCCTGCCACCTCAGATGTAATCTAGGGAAACACAGGACTTCACTAGACTTACAGACATGGAAGTTAGAAGTTGCAGTTATACTTGAAGTATCATTTCAGGTGTTTATTAAAACTGTCCCTCATTTGCAGATATTTATTGATAGAGATCCTGCAGCATTCGCACCCATTTTAAACTTTCTTCGGACAAAGGAATTAGACTTAAGGTAAGAAGTGCATCCTTTTAAATTGTTACCGATGGGTATTTTTTGGTGTATTTTATGAAGGCAAAGTTTTGTTCTTACAGTACTGTTTTGTTTGAAAGTTGGAACTTAACTCTCGCAGGTGGAGGCCTCCACCATCCCCGCCTCCAGCCGGCGCTGGCAGCCTCCTGGTCAGTTCTCCCCACGGCATTCTTGTGCCTCTACCATTTATTCCCACACTCTCTTCTAAAATACAAATCTGATCTGGTTACCATACTCCTGAAAATGTCTGTTATGTTGCTGGGTTTGTGGCGAAGGATTTCGGTGTTTTATATTCTTTCTCAAGGCTCTCTCCAATCTGACCCCTGCTGCTTTCTCTTGCTTCAACACTTGCAACCTTTTCATTCTGATTTCTTCTCTGGTCCCTGCCGTACCCACATCCACCTAATAAAGGTGGTCACAGCAGTCATCACATTTCCTCTGGAGCCTGTCTTAAATTCCAAAAAGGCAAGCACTGCTCACTATATATCCCAAGATCTACTTGTATTTGACGCGTAGTTAGAAGTTCAAATGTTCAGTACGTGGGGGAGAGGGAGATTGTGGATAAATGAAGGATTTAAACTATTTTCACCTTGCCAGGGTCTGGATTCTTACCAGGGAGCTACAATTTCATTTATATTGTACTGTTCTTTTATTTCCTAAATTCTTAGTGAACGTTCAGTAAGACCGTACTAACTTTTATAGTTCCAGCTGTTGACTTGAGGTGCTTCAAGTCCCGCCTTGAAGGCAAGGACTCCTCTCCGTCTGGTTGGCTACTGCTGTGTTCCCAGTGTTAAGACGGTTCCTACAGTAGCTGCTCAGTAAATATTTATGGAATGGATAAAAGAGACGGTTGGGTCTGTTTGGTGCTTGGCCTGGCGTTGGGTGGAAGAGGGAAGAATATTATTAAGTACTTATTTCTTGATAAAAGTAAAATTGTTTGACCCATAGCACTTGATGGAGTAGAGAAGCCTAACCTTACTGTGAGTGAGTGTCCTTGTGACTGCACAACCAGATAACCCATGAGAGAGAGCAGTGGTTAAATAGCTGTATTTCCAACTGCCTTCCTGTAAATTACTGGCTTTTTTAAAATTTTCATACTACTGTACTGAAACATCTTCATCAGGCTGGCCTTTCCCCCCTATTTTCTATTTTGCTTGCTTTTTGTTTCTGATGAGGTTATTTATCTGAATTTATTCATTCAATGGGTATTTATTGCATAATGGTGATGTACAAGTGCTGTGCTAGGCGTTGTGCAAGGCTCACAAAAATAGATTCAAAATAGATCCTGCCTTAGGGAGCTTACAGTGTAATTGGGGAGGTTAAATATGAAAGTTACAGTCCATTAATCCATGTAAGAATGATGCGATGCCTGTAAAGCCCTGATTTCTCAGTCGCCCATTTCATCTGTATGTGAACGGTTTTAAAGTAAGAGAATGTTAGTGTGCAGTTTCTTTATTTAGACTTTTTTAAATGGTTAAGGATGTTAGAAGAAAAGAAGTTTTAAAGCCTCCTGGGTCTGTTCACACTAAGCACCTACGACTTTTCCTTTTGCTCCAGATGCTAATCTGAGTTGCACTATTGGAGGACTCATGTCCTTTGTTTCTTTGTAGGGGAGTGAGTATTAACGTTCTCAGGCACGAAGCTGAGTTCTATGGAATCACTCCGTTAGGTATGTGTTCTAATATTCCTACTTACAGTTTGACCCTCTGTGCACAAAACTGCCCCAATACAATGTGTCCTGTGCCAGGTCCTAGTTTGGGATGAGCTAGTTCAGTGTGGATTTTCATGGCAAGAAAATGTGAGCAGCGGGTTTAACTTACACCTGCCCCTGTTCCTTTATCCTCTAACTGGAGAGAGTGACAGTGGAGGGCTGCTTCCCTGGTGCATGCATCTGACAGTGTGCTCTGACGTTTTCAGTGAGAAGGCTCCTGCTGTGCGAAGAGCTGGAGCGCTCATCCTGTGGCAGCGTCCTCTTCCACGGGTACCTGCCCCCACCAGGTACTTGCACTGTGCTCAGTCCTTCTAAAGTGCTTGTTCTCATGAAGCAGGTATATTTACACAAGTGTATAAACGGGGAGAAAGAAGACCTATTCTTCGATTCTTTCTTGTCTATGAACCTACTAGGAATGGTGAGAACTTTAATTGTGATAGAAGTTAATTGAGCACATGTTCAGGTACCAGCCAGCAGGCTTGTGAGCTAGAAGATCTCTGGCCACCACTCAGCTCTGCTGTACACACTGCAGAGAGGAGTGGACGTGACTGCTGCGTACACTTCATTTATATAAACAGCCACCGGCGGCTGGGCCAGGGCCATCCTCTGCCCACCCCGATGCTAGGTCACTGGCAGTCAGTCTCCTCTTAGAGCGCAGGAGGTCTGCACAGGTGTGTCCGGTGCAAGGTGGGCAGGTGTGCTGCACGCCACCTCCGCCCACTTCAGGTAGAAGAGTTCTGCCTTAGCATGGGCCTCTGAGCAGGGTGCATCCCGTCAGGCTCCCCTGCTAAATAGAGACGGCAAACGTCTGGGGCAGTTGAGCTCTAGAGCAGCTTGAAGTAGTGCATGGGACCTGAGACCTAGGAACTGCAGTGGAAACACTGGCGTGGATGGAACTAGCGATGGATTTCACTGCTCTGGAGCTGGTGGAAGTGGAGTGGAATGTGATAAAGCTTAATCTCGTTTCTGTACACCATCTGTTGAAAGTTTTATTTACTTTTTCATTTTGTTATGGTGATTAGATTGTAATACATTGCTGTATTGGAAAGATATATGTTGACTATGATGAACTGCATGTTTTTTGTCTGGTATAAAGCGAAATTTTAAATTGTTTCAGGTGAACTTAGAAATAAATGATCTAACTTCCTTTCATAGGTATTCCTAGTCGTAAAATAAACAACACAGCTAGGTCCTCGGCTGATTCTAGGAGTGGACTGAACTCTGCGGAAGGTGAGGCTCGGGGAGGTGGTGCCCAGCCCGTCCTCTCCGCCTCAGGCGAGGAGCCTGCCAGGCTAGGTAAGCATGATGATGCAAATAGAAGAAGACAGTGCATATTCTTAGTTCTAGCTGATGTCGAGGATTTATAAAGATGTACTTTTTGCCTCACCTCGCTTTTTAATTCAGATTTATCATTTATATCTTAAACTGTGATTTAGCATGTAATTTTTGTATAAAAAGTTTCTAAGTCCTGTTTGCTCTAAGTCTGCAGTGCAGAGGTTGACAGACTTTTTACGTGAAGAGCCAGATAGTACATATCTCAGGCTTCGTGGGCTCCAGGCTCAGTTAGAGCCTCGGCTCTGCCGTGCTGGCGTGGAGCAGCCACAGACGATGCGTAAACACGCATGCACGGCTGCGCTCCAGCAAACTGTCAGGACAGGCAGGGGACTGGGGGCAGGGCGGGGAGCTCTGTGCTGTAGATAAAATATTTCCTTTTCTAAATCCGCAGGATTTCCTGTGGACCCCCGCAAGGTGCTGATCGTGGCTGGCCACCACAACTGGATTGTGGCTGCTTATGCCCACTTCGCTGTCTGCTACAGGTGCTGTGCAGGTTCTCGTGGCTGACGCTGCTTTTAATGTTGGGGGTAGTTTCAGTGATTGTGATTTTATGTGCACAGAGTGAAGAGCTGTTTTTCCAGCCGTCAGATTTTCCCTGACTGTTCTCCTTCTGCATGTCTGTTAGATGTACTTTGCTTTTATTTTCCTAGGTAAGTTGGTCAGTACTGCTGGTGGCCTTATATGTCTTAGATATTTCTCAGAAAGTATGAAGTTTCTCCTTCTTGCTTATTAGACATTTGGCTTCTGAGCCACTTAACTATCGTGGTAACCGACCTGGAGGGACTCTGACCCGAGCCTCGTGGTTTTCTGTCTGCGGTATTTCAGTCTCCTGTGCTTCGAGTAGGAGGGTAAGGCTCCACGTTGGTCATGACAGGCCTGCGGCTAGGAGTGAGGTGGTGACACAGGACAGTCAAGGGCAGAAGTGGTGTCTTTTAATGTGTGCGGCGCGTGAGACTTTGAGGGCGTTTGGCTTTTACTAATGCTCAGGAAGAGAAGCGAGGAAGAACGTAGACTGGTGGGTCTTATTGTTAATTGGAAAAAGGATGGGCTCTTAGTTCAAGACCACGATTGCAATGAGAAATGTTGATGACAGGGAGTGGTACAGAAGCACAACACGGTTGGGAAATAGTAGCTTAGACCAGCGGTAGCCAGCTGGTGGTCCGTGAGGTCCGAAAACTTGGTGACCGCTGGCTTAGACTATGACATCATTTAATCTAATGGCTGAAAAATCAAAGAAAATGTGTTTTGTCACTATTATGTTTAAGAGGAAAGAGCCACAATAGATTAAAAATATTTAGAATGTCTTCTGCAGATTACAGATAGATTTTAAAGAATCCTTGATGTATTTTTTTTTTTAATCTCAGTTTGTGGTAGGTTTGCCATATGTGGTTAAAAAAAAAAGCCTTTTATATCAGTAACCTCCGTCTTTTCATTGCAATAGAGGTTCAGTGGAAACTCCATTTTGAGAGCATTATGTATATTTTTCATTTTAATTGAATAATATGGAAGTGATTTTGTAGATGATTTCCTTTGGGAATGACTTTTATGGGAAGCAAGAATGATTAAAAAGAAAAAATTAAATTTGGGGAAGTGTTGTTTGAACATGTTGGCATACAGATCTGACTTGAGCAGACCATTTCGTTTGCTGAGTGGCATGTGGGTCTCTGCGTTGATGAGGGATTCCAGGAGAGCTGTGAAACGGGCGTGCCGAGTGCCATCTGTATCGCTCAACAGCGCTACAGACGCCTGTCTGCCAGGCGGACACATGGTGTTGTGCAGTCACTCCCTGAGTGACAGGTGGGAGGGGAGGTGCAGCGGCATTTCCCGCTCTTGCATTTTTACCGTAACCTTTCTATGTGCCTTCACCGTAACCTTCTGTGCTGTCAGTGATGTCAGAGCTCAGGCAGAGAGTGACAGCGGAAAAGAACTGAGGGCCCGGTGCAGTTCTTAACGAGCACAGTGGCAGTAAGTTTTCCAAAAGATGCTCAAATTATTTTAAGAGGGTAATTTTTCCTGCAAATGGTTTTTCCAATGCTTTTTATACCAACGAGAGTCCTGGTGCATGAAATTCGTGCACGGGTGGGTGGCTTGCACCCTCTCCAGTCTGGGAGATGTCCCACAGGGATCAGGCCTACACTGGCAGTCGGACATTCTCTCACAGTCCAAGACTGCTGGCTTCTAACCACTCGCCTGCCTGCCTCTAACCGCTTCTGTCTGCCAGCCTGATTGACACCTAACTGCTCCCCTCCTGGCCCAACGGCCCCCAACTGCCCTCCCCTGCTGGACTGATCGCCCACAACTGCCCTCCCCTGCTGCAACCTGTCTCCTCCGCGCGAGGCCATCTTGTGACGACATAGCATGTGAGAGCGTGAGGGCCACCTGGGCTTTTATTATGTAGATAAATTCAAACCTTAAACGAAATGAAAAGGCACCGTGCACCTGGCTAGACTCCCCTGGCTCACTGGTTTCTGTGTTGCGAGGCTTCACTCCTGTTTCTTTTTCTTGCTGGGTTTCGCGCAGTTGCTTGTACTCAAGCAGAGAAGTTGTCTGACTCGCCTCCTCGGGGCTTCACATTGCACTTGAGAACTTCAGTCTTTGTGGGATTTCCTTGTATGTGGTGTGAGGTTTAGGAATCTATTTCCTTCCAAGTGGGATTGTTAAAGAAATCATGCTTTCATGCTTAAACAGGAAAGCTTTTATTTTGCTGCGCGCACACACAATCTGATTTTAGACTCTAATGATCTTACAAGTTGTCTGTTCCCATACAGTGCAGGTCAGTGTGTTATATAGTAAGCTCCAAAGCTCACGGGCCTCATGGGTTTCTGTGAGACCTTCCGTGGAAAGTAGCCACTCCTTGCAGAGTCCCGGCTGCTGGGTGTCGGCTCACCAGAGCAGGAGGCAGGTGGGCGCCAGGATACCGCGCTCACTCTGTAGGGTTTTATATTGTAAACCCTGCATTACTTCTGCGGGAAGTGAGAGAGCAAATATGTCTTTCTTCGTTCTACTTAATTTTTTAACTAAGAAATTAAAGTAAATTTACACATTGGATTAAGTTCTGTGGTTATTACAATCGTCTTCAAATATGCTATCTTGATACTTTTTTTTTATTATTATTTTTGCCATCTCCTTATTTGTAATGCCCTAATTTCTATAGAGAAAAAAGAACTTAGAGTTATGAACCCCAAGAAGACCAGATTGCATATACAGGGTGTCCCCCAAAAATTTATACACACTTTAACTGCTTAGTTGATGTTTCTTTCTTTTCAGATTTAACCCATTGCAATGAGTCATGGATTCAGTGTGTGTACATTTTTGGGGACACCCTGTAGTGTTGTCATTTCTGTTCCTAAGTTAATGATAACAACCATCACTCATCTCGTTGCATCACTTCTGCCTCTCCTCGCTGAATAGTTAGTCCCTAAGAACATCAACGTTTGATTTCTCAATGTGTGTCAGTTTTCAGAGTTTATTAGATCATTGCTTCCATTTGTTTATCTTAACACGTGAGTCCCATCTGGTGGCTGAATAGGGTAATTACAGATCATTCAATGCTTAGGAAAATTTGATACGTTTCTCTATTGCTTTGAAGTTAATTAAGGCAATTTTAATTCTTGAAATTAATAAGAAGGGTCATTTTTTTGTGTGAGTTGTAGTTGTTATTTTAGCATACATTTTTAAAATTTTTTATTGGTTTTAGAGAGAGGAAGGGAGACGGGTAGAGAGACAGAGACAGCAATCATGAGAGAGCATCATTTATCAGCTGCCTACCTCCTACTGGGGATCAAGCCCCCAACCTGGACATGTGTCCTGACCAGGAATCAAACAGATGACATCCTGGTTCATGGGTTATGGCTCAACCACTGTGCCACACTGACCAGGCTAGCATACATTTTAAAACAAAAATGTAACTGGAATGATTTCATTTGGGTCCTTCGGACCGACATATCTAAGTGCCTGAGTTTGACCGTTGCATGATGTGTTAGGTTGTACATTTTTTTCTTTATGTTTTGTTTATTCTTTTTAGCTAAGGCAAAGAGAAGCTTTATAATTTTGTTTCATCTATTTAGTGTAACTTTAAAGATAGGTAGGTATTCTGTAGTTAAAGTCAGGTCGCCCGTTGCCCCGAATGCACAGCTGTGCAGGGTCTAGATGTGGGAAGGCTTGCCGTACAACCACACGGAGTACGTGTCTGAAAGACTTACGATGGGGGAAGTTATTAAAAATTTACAGGTGTGTTACCAGAAATTAAATATTAAAGAAGGCATTAGTATATATTTGATCAACTACAAATCTGAGTCGTGGTAAGCCTTTATGTACGGGGAATACTAGCCTGTAAGACTCTTCACTTAGAACGAAACCTTTCAAGTCCACTCCTCAGAAGGTTTCCAAGCCTCACGTTTTCTGCGTTGGACGGTGCCGAGGTGCTGGAGTGATGTCACCGCACATCACTCCTTCTCTTAGGTGGCCTGGGGAGACTGTCCTCTCAGGCCAGAAAGCAACAGGTGGAGAGCAGTGGTCTTAGGTAATAGTAATAACTGAAAGGGTAATACTTACCCGAAATTCTGATTTTAGTTGCCCACACCAACTCATAAATAATGATAGTAGCACTTTTTTTGTGGAGAAAAGTGAAAGCTTCAGCTGAAGTTGCTCATGCCTTTTTTTTTTTTTGGAGGGCTTTCCTAAATTATTCTTGGCAGAAATATAGAACTCTATCTCTCTTTAAGTGGTTTCGATTTTTGTACGTATCTAAGTATAAGACACTTCAGGACTACTTTCCTGGATCTGTGGATGGGATACACCAACAACATTTTGTCTGTAACGTAAAGGCAGGGTGCGCTGTGAATAGTGTACTTCGCAGCATGTGCGCTGCACTGTCTGCCGAGTTGCCTCGAGTCACCTGTGCCCATTCTCACTTGACAGAATCAAAGAGTCCTCGGGGTGGCAGCAGGTGTTCACAAGCCCGTACCTGGACTGGACAGTTGAACGAGTAGCTCTGAACGCGAAGGTGGTCGGAGGTCCCCATGGAGACAAAGACAAAATGGTTGCCGTGGCCTCGGAGAGTAGCATCATCCTATGGAGCGTCCAGGATGGAGGAAGCGGAACGGAAATCGGTGGGAAAAGCTCTGTGCCTGCCTGCTGCGTTTTGCTGGTGTGTGTGTTCTGAAGCGTAGCAGGATTGCCCGTGAACAGTAAACCCAATGGTGTCAGAGGACTGCTCAGTGGGCGAGAAGTGATCGCTAAGGAGGGGAAAAGGGACGTGTCAGTGGGGAGAGGGTCTCTGCACTGCTCTACTGCACCTGCAGCCTAGCGCAGAAGAACTTAAGGACCAGGACAAGTCAGGGCCGCTGCTTTGACACCTGCCAGGCGCCTGCTGTTTACCCAGCGTGCTCTGCGCCTGCAGTGCAAATGTCAGCAGGTGCTCTAGGACAGAGCTTGTCAACACCACATGCTTGTGGCCAAACATTCACATAAAAGCTCTTCAGCGACCGGTCGGTGCTGGTACCGACGAATAGAAGCAGAGCACCGGGCCAGCCCCAGCCCTGTGCTCAGCTGTTGGCAGGAAAACAGTGCAGGTCTGCAGACGCCATGTGGTCTCCTGGGAGGCTCTGGCTCAGAGGCTCACTGTGTCTCTCTGCGGCCATGCTGGGCTCCTGGCGGCCTCTTCGCCTGCTGAGCCGCCTTTCCCGGCGGGCGTGGGCATTCTGCAGCCAGTGGGTGCCATCACGTGACCTGGGAGAGGCTTCCTGCCTGTTTCACTGCCGGGATAAAAGTCCCGCGGACTTTTCTGGCTTTTGAAGCATTTTTCACGTTTAAAATATTTCTTTTACTTTAAACTCTGAACATTTGTTCTCAATGGACCCACACCTGGCAAACCATTTTGTTGCAGGAGAGACAGTAAGGCAAGTTACTAACGTCTATACAGTTGAAGGAAAGGTAGTTTTTATTTTTAAACTTTTTCCACAGGTTGCCCAGTTTCTCTGAAGTCCCTCCTTCCATGAGTCAGAACTGACGGGTCATGTTTGTGGGCATCTTCTAGCTTAGATGGTGCAGGTGCAGGCTGAGCGGGGGGCTGCTGATTGCCCATGTTGAAGCCTAGGATTCATCACTAAATAGAAGGAAAGCACATCTTAACATTTTATTTGGGATTATAAACAGTAATTTTGAAAGGTCTTCAGAACATGTTTCTCTGTACGTGGGAGGGAACCTGGATTTCCACACGATAATGTATTGGACAGTGATGAGGCTAGAGCTACTGTAAGAGCTGAGGCGGCTAGTAAGAGGGAAGTGGAAATGGTTAAAATAAAGTGAGTGAATCTTGGGGAGCTTAGAGTTGGTTACCCCCTAACCCTACCACCAGAGATTCTGGAAAGCATAGACCTTACCACACGTCACGTAGCCGGGACCTGTACTCTCCTAAGATAACGGGAGCGAAAAAGGGAATAACGAAACAGAAGGGGAGTCCGGTGGGTGTGTGTGCTTTCTCAGATTGCCCCTGTGATACACCGGTCGGTGAAGGAGGTGGTTGGCTGTGCTGTGCTTGCACAGGCTCGTGGGCGAGGAGCTATGTTGTGAGGTGCTACATAGTAATTGTTCACACTGTCAGAGACCATTCGCTATCGCACATGCTCTCCAGGACTGACAGCAGCATCCGGGACGTGGTCAGGCTGCTGTGTTCGCGACGGGGCTGCCCTCCCGTCACTGTACCTTCAGGGAGCTGGGCGGTGCTGCTGTAGGACCGTTTCACCCAGAGGACCCCTCAGGACGGGACTTGTCAGTGCTGACCTGCTGCTGTCCCTGCGGACGGCGGTCAGGTTGCGGGGCCTAAGCAGCAGTGACACTAAATTTCCTGGTCAGTCAGAACGTCCTCCTTGATTTCCCAGGCCCTCGTCTCTCTCTAGAGTAATCCACGTTAGTTGGTTTTGCTTCTGCCTTTTGCCGAGCCCGTGGCACTGCAGGTAGGTAGTTTCTCATGCTCCGAACAGCTGTTGGACATCAAAAGGAAAGAGTTCCTGTTCCTTAAGAACTCTTGAAATTGCACGTGAAATGCTGATTTCTGCTTTGAGTGGCACGTTTCCTTCTCAGCCAGGTCTGGCCAAAGGGCTGAGCTATTTTGTGTGTTAATTTCATTTCGCTGCTGCTGTTCTTTGTTTTTGTTGTTTTTTATTTGGTTTGACTAAAATAGTATATTCATGTACATAAATATGTATGTACACGTACATGTTATGTATAAAATGTACATACATATGTATGTACACGTACAAAAAATACATACATGAGACATTTCTATCAATAGCGGTATTTTTTTCTTTTCGTCCAGTGTGGATCATTTTTAATCCTGAGATATGCCTGGCTTTTGTAAGATTGGTTAAGATTTTTCACGGTGTTATTGATTGCTGCTGGTTTTGTTTGTGTGCAGTACAGCTTTGTACAGAAAGTGGCATACCACCCTGACCGGTTTGGCTGAGTGGATAGAGCGTCAGCCTGCAGACTCAAGGGTCCGAGGTTCGATTCTGGTCAAGGGCATGTACCTTGGTTGCGGGCACATCCCCAGTGGGGGGTGTGCAGGCGGCAGCTGATCGATGTTTCTCTCTCATCGATGCTTCTAGCTCTCTATCCCTCTCCCTTCCTCTCTGTAAAAAATCAATAAAATATATTTAAGAAAAAAAGAAAGAGGCATACCTGCTATAGGTGTACAGTTCAAAGGAAATCTGATCTCTCTTCTGGCTTAACGGTTTTAATACATGCTGCAATTGCATTTAATTGGTTTGTTTCTCCCGATGACTTCTTTAATGCCTTGTTTTTTCTAAGCTAGATGCTGAGAAAATTGTTCATGTAGTCACATAATAGGTACTTTCTTAAAAAGTAAAAAACTGATACCTGACACAATCCACATTAAACAAATAGGTGAGATATTTTCCCATCATCTAATCTAATAAAAGTAATATGCAAATTAACAATCACTCTGAGACACCTAAGCCACGCCCACCAGGAAAGCCATGCCCACCAAGCAATCAGAGTGGTTGTATGCAAATTAAGCCAGCCAAGATGGCAGGCAGCAGCCACAGAGCTAGAGCAAAACAGGCTTCAGTTGCATCAGCGGTGGAGTTGAAACTGCCTGCCTAGGCCTGCCGGGCCTCTGCTCAAGGCAACAGTATTTCAATTATAGAAGCCACATTGCCTGCCTAGGCCTCCGCTCGAAGGAAACGACGTTTCAATTATAGAGGATAAATAAACCCCAGAAACCTGATTCCAGCCAGCCTCACTGGGATGTTGGGTCAATGGGAGCTGTGGGCAGCTTGAAAACGGCCCTCGGCCCCTCATTCAGGCTGGCCATACTCCCATGGGGTGAGGGTCCCCACTGGGGGCTTAACCGGCCTTCAAACAGCCATCAGCCCCTCACCCAGGCTGGCCAAGCATGCCAGCAGGTGGATATCCCCTGATGGGTCCCAGACTGTGAGAGGGCACAGGCCTGGCTGAGGGACCCCCCCCCCCACCCCCAAGTGCACAAATTTTTGTGCACCAGGCCCCTAGTTTTTACATAAAAGGACATTTTCATAAAGTGTTTTTCAAATAATTAAGGTAATGCTATTTGTGTCGAAATTGGATTGTAACATTTTGGAGGAGAACTAGACACCAAGACCTGCAGCTGCTTTAGAGATGAGAGAGCAAGAACCAGGAAGGTGGCAGGGTCGGCTCCTGAGAGCAGGGCCTCCCTCAGCCCAGGCTTCTCTGCATCAGACGTCAGGCTTCTGCCCTTAATGTGGGATATTTGCTCCTTCCAACCTCCCTGACTTCTCCTCCTCCCCCTTCCTCAGATTCCCTGGGCCTCCCATGCCCAGCCCCCCAGTTGATGAGCTCCTGCTCACCTTTTTAAAAACCCACTCACATGGTTTCTTTCCTAAGAAATGTTCTCAAACCCTTTCTGCCCCTTGGACTCTCTGGATAGTTTCTACCTGTGTATTGTATCTTCTGTTATTGTCACCTTATGCCCTAGTTGGCTGTCGGCATTTTTTTCTGTTACTCTGTAAGCTCCTAGTAATGTCCTGGCTTGTACCGTCAATCCATGGCCTAAAATAGTGCCTTTTGAATAAATTATACTGAGATCTACTTGTAGGAAACGGGTTTAGACAAGCAGAGTCAAGGCCTGGGTGTCGGAGAGTTGATGACTCTTTTGTTTGTTTGTCTCTCATCCCCCTTCCACCCTCCCCCCCCCCTTTTTTTTTGCCTATTTCCAGGTTTTAGAACATTGAGGGTCCCAAGCCTGTATTCCTCAGACCAGTGGTTCCCAGACATCTGGTCCACGAGCTGTAGCTAAATCTCCATGGATTTCCTAGCAGTGCAGTGGCTTTCTGATTGAGGGGCTGGGCATGGCTTCAGGGGCTGGTTATTTTGTTTGCTTTAAATCTACCCGGCAAATGGGAGTGACCAACAGGTGCGGGCACCACAGCGTCCCGTCCATAGCGAGGACTTGGGGCAGAGCCCTGTCTGCTTCCGGAGTGCGTGAGCCGCTGAAGAGATGCTTATTTCTGGTCCCCACAGTGTTTAGCACCTAATTTGTAGACAGGCGCCAGGGTTAAAAAGTAGTCACCTTCAAGCTGTTTTTAGGGTTTGGGATTGCGGGATGACTGATCAGCCTCTTTCTTTCTTCCTGTCTCTCAGGAGTGTTCAGCCTTGGCGTCCCCGTGGATGCTCTCTTCTTCATCGGTAACCAGTTGGTGGCCACGAGCCACACGGGGAAGGTGGGCGTGTGGAACGCCGTCACTCAGCACTGGCAGGTGAGCCGCCATGGAAGCAGCTGAAACTCCTGCTGACTGTGCACCTGTTTGCTTATTGTGGAGTCCCCTTTGTTTGTTTGATTTTGCAGAATAAGGGAGCATATTTAGTGGTGAATTAACTGGGATTCGCCATTTCTTACTTCCCGGACAGGGTTTGAGTGGCAACTTTCAGCTCCTTTTACGTTTCCCTTCCCATAGGAATGGACCTGGGCTCTGTGCTTTGACACTTGCTGCTGTGTCAGCATGTCCTTCCCCCTCCTCTTCCTCGGTGACTTTCCAGTTCCCGAGCTTCACTTTTCTGCATGTTTCCTTGGCCTTTGCCCTCCCCCCCACGCTGGGCCAAGGTGAGCTTCCCCCCTCTGGTCGTGCTGCATTGTCTTTATTTTCCTTGTTGCCCACAAGTGCACCAGCCTCTGCGTTCCCCCTCCTGTGCTGGTGCTCTGGGGAGTGCCCGGTACGTGGAGAGCAGGGCATCGAGTGGCACCTCCTCACTGCCCAGGGAAGAGCATGGGATCTTCCTTATTGTCACTGCTTTGCTCTAGCAAATAAATACTTTCCGTTTGGTTTGGTTTTGCAGTAAAAATCATGCCCTTTGCTTTTCTTTTAGCACAGATATAGACAGCTATTAATTTGCAACTATGATCTGCTTGGAAACTGAATTTTCATTCTAATGCTTGAAAAAACAAAACACGAGCATATCTGCCTTAATGCCGTTTCCTAGGAAACGGATGAAGCCTGCAGTGGGCAGAGTGAAAGCAGTGGAGCTGTCTTTTCACAGACAGGAAGGTTATCGAGGGAAGAAGTACGATCCGGAAGTGCTGGATCTGTGCTCTGGTCCAGTCTGTCCCTCACTAGGTGCCTGAGCAGGCCATTGATCACTGTGTGCCCTGCTCAGACCTGGCCCTCCAGTCCTCACGAGTGCTGTGGTCTCAGAACCATGGGCAGAAAAAGAGAATTCTTCTAAATTCTGAAAGGAACGTGCCCCTGTGGAAATTCATGTTTTTAAAAGCTTTAAAGGGAATCACGTACGTGCTTCTTCACCACTCGCTGTGCAGGCTGTGTGCGCGCAGGTGTGTACATACAAAACGTCCATTTCTAAGCCCCACTGACAGTGAATATTGGTGTGTTTTTATTAAAAAGAATTTTGAGAAAATAAATTGTAATTAATATCTGACGTCTGATGACAATCTCGCCACATCAGGTTCAAGATGTCGTCCCTATAACCAGTTACGACACGGCGGGGTCGTTCCTCCTGCTCGGGTGCAGCAATGGGTCCATCTACTACATAGGTGAGTGAGCGCCGTCCTGCTTCCCGGGCTCCTCTAAACGACAGCGCACCCTTTCTTTCGTTGTAAGTAATGCCCTACCGAGCGTTTCTGTTTCCAGACATGCAGAAGTTCCCTCTGCGGATGAAGGACAACGACCTCCTCGTGACTGAACTCTATCACGACCCTTCCAACGATGCCATCACTGCGCTGAGCGTTTACCTCACCCCCAAAACAAGTCAGTGCCGCGGGCTCCCGTGCTTGCTTCTCGAATTGCAGAGCTGAGACTCCATCCCCGTCTGCAGGGAGATGACACTTGTTTCCATGTCGAAGTCAGACATGGCCCAGAGGCAGGCAGCAGTGGGGTGCGACATTGCACCTGCCTCCCCCGTCATTGCAGCATCAACCAAAATTACCCAAATACGTCACATTGACCTTCCTATTGCAGTAGCTGATTTTGTTATGAAATGAGGAGGCTTTATATTTTTTAACCAAAAACAAAAAAGCTCTTTGACTGCTCATCTTTATTGTACAGAGATGAGCTTATTTCCTTTGCAAATTTCAAATTTAAGTTCTGAAAAGACATTTTACTTGGAAGTTCAGTGTCTGTAACTTTCATTGCCTTTCAAAGGCCTTTGCAATGAAATGAACAGGTTCTGTAAATTACAAAGTATTTATATTCTGGGGTGAACAGTAAACATACATGGGAACTTTAAATTATTAGTAATGAAAAGGATTTTAGGAAATGTGAATGTACACAGTGATAACGATAGGTGTGAACGTTACTGATAAAATGGCATTTTATATAACTCACTAAAGGATATTATTCTTTGGTCTGAGAAAAACAGTATTCTAGTGCACGCAGGGGGTTTGGATTGAAACTGAGGTGAGATTTTAACGGTATTGGGCTCTCTTCATTAATGGTTTTCAGACTGTCTCTGGCTCCTCTGTGGCTGTAGTGGACAGTGCGGTGCACAGTTTAGAATGTGCGCTGTCCAGCCTTTCACAGCAAGCTTGCCCTCTGCAGAGTGAGCGGCAATTTCTTTGTCTAAATTAGAGGCTAAGCTGCTTCTGCAGAGGCAGGAGCCGCCTACAGGCCAGGAGAAGTCTTTCCAGGGCACGGGTCTCCAGGTATGGAGGTGAACCGGGTGGGGCGCTGGTAGAGTCAGAGGCTCCCTATCTGAACCCCATCCTTTAACTCTGGGTGGGGCCTGGGCAGTTGTGTAGAAACAGACACAGATGGCCTGACGGGAGGAGCTGGGCAAGGTTAGAGTTGGCGCGGTAAGTGTGATGTAAGCCAGGTGGGTGTGTTTGTTGCAGAGTGAAGGGCTTGGAAACTAAAACAGGATGCACTATACACCACTTGAGTCCTCCAGGAAGATTATGTTGTAGCCAAGTAAAGTAAGAGATGGTCATGCTGGGCTAGAAGGAACGTGGACGATGGCTTTGGAAATCCTGTGGTGGTGATCTTAGCACTCACATCGATGTGTTGCTCAGTAAATGTGTAAGGAAGAGCTATGCTGTCTCAGGCACCCTCCAGGGTGACCTAGACAAAAAAGGTGATGAGGCTTCTGCTCATCGAGGAGTAGAGGTGGGTAGACGGCAGTAGATGATCAGGGTGTGACAGCTGCCATGAGAACCTGACACAGTGCAGGGGAAGCTGGGGGCAGTTACATCTGGGGTCACAGAGTCCCCGGTTCCTGAGCTGGTGGGGCTGGTGGGAGATTGAGTCAGCTCTGCCCCACCCCCCCTGCCCCCCACCTCTCAGGGGAGCTTTGCGAATGGTTTATTGTGGCCTAATGTCCCCCTCACCTGTGCCCTAGGTGTCAGTGGGAACTGGATTGAAATCGCCTACGGTACCAGCTCTGGGGCAGTGAGGGTGATCGTGCAGCACCCTGAGACGGTGGGGTCAGGCCCGCAGCTCTTCCAGACCTTCACAGTGCACCGCAGCCCCGTGACCAAGATCATGCTGTCCGAGAAGCACCTCGTGTCGGGTAAGGGGCGGGTCTGTGCTAGAGAGGAGGCCGCTCACGGAACTGTGCCTGGGATTGCCTACATTTCACAAACCGCTTGTGTACATTCCTAGGCATATTTTTGCCTTCAGTACAAAATATCATTTTTAAAAAAATAGGTATTTCTTAAAAAATTTTTAATGCAAATTGAAGTGCTTGCATCGCTGCACTCAATGAGAAGTCTGCAGGGCTAGGGCCGCAGCCCACATGTCCCCTCCTTGAGTTGGCACCTCGTGTGTGAAGAACCAGCTTCTGAGGCAGAGCTGACTGCAAACCTCTACAAGAGGGAGGCAGAGGCCAGGCCGCTGGAACCTGAGAGACTGCTTTGCCGGGTTCTTCTTGCATGACAAATGCTTAGACATCTCAGCAGCAATTGCTATTTCGATGGAGGTGACATTGTAGCATGCACCAAAGAACTACATAGTAAAACTGGCATTTTAATTCCACTATTTCATGTCGGTTTGAAATTTAGGTAAATTTGTCAAGAAAAATGTCCACCTTAGCCACAAATCCTGAGTACTTTTTGTGTGCAGTGCTCAGGTATTCTGCCACCTGGTGGACATGAATATGGGTGTAAAAGATACGTATTTTGATGCAATGACATTCTTTTTCCCATAGTGTTTGTTTTCATGTCTTAATAGTATCAAGACTTTAATTTTAAAAATTGCCATAGTTGCTCATTTGAACCAAATAACAAAATTTGCCATAATTTTAAAGATTTTTAAATTTTTCTGAATTCTTGGGTTAATAGTGAAATCAGGATGTTATTTCCTATGAAGCTGAATAAACAGCCTAGAACTATCTTTTTGTTTTTTTAACAGAAAGCTGGTATTGAGAATTTTGTTACCTAACATTTGCACATTTTTTATTCCTATTGCAATTAGTCAAAATTAAATTTCTAAAGTTTTATTTCAAAATGTGCAACTATGGCATTTTACCAGTAAGAAACATATATCTACAGTTAATTTCAGATGTTTTCCTAGTGTTTACAGATAAGTTCATAACTTATTGGTAATGACAAGTTTCTGAAATCATGTCAAATGAGTATACATTTTTATTAAGGTATGCCACAAAATTTACAGTAATTTAAAAATATAAGCCAAAGTATCATTATGTGTTCAGACCAAAGGGGGGAAAAAAGAGAGGCTACTTGTTAGGATTATCTCAATATATGCCCACTTAATATTTATATGGAAAAGTAAATTAAATTTGAGTATATTTTTGTAATACATACTCTTATTTGAGATAAAAATAGTTATCAACTTTATAGGGAATCTTAATTTCCCTAATAGCTTCTGAACAAATGTCATTGTGACCATACATTTTTTAGTCGCTCCTGGTCCAAGTTGTTTAATATCTGAGTAACATAAGGAGAAAGTTTCTGTGGTTTAAAAAAACAAAGTAGGCAACTTGTTTACTATCTTTTCTCTTACAAATACTTCTTCTTTAACCTTTTCTACTCTATAGGCTAGTTTTATGAGGTCCATAGATGGACTTACACACCTTACATGAGCAGAAGGGAAACCATATTCAGCTCTCATTTTTGCTGATAAGGTACAAATTATAATTTTAAGCCAAGGATGCCCTTTGCCGCTCCAGAAGACGTGCTGTGACCTGTTCAATGGTGATCACAGTGAAAAGTCAGTGTGTTTGTGGAAGTGCGTTGGTGGTGCTCTTATAGGTCCGCGTTTACTAGCTCCTCGGTGTTCTCCCCTCCTAGTCTGTGCAGATAACAATCACGTCCGCACATGGACGGTGACACGGTTCAGAGGCATGATCTCTACTCAGCCCGGCTCCACTCCTCTCGCCTCGTTCAAGATCCTGTCTCTGGAGGAGACGGAGAGTCCCGGCAGCTATTCCTCGGGGAACGACATCGGTGAGCTTGCGGCGGCATATCACATCCCAGTGGGCGGGGCAGAGCGTGGGAACAACAGTGGGAACCTGGAAGGGAGTTTAAATTATGAAATCTATTTAAAACAAACTTAGTCCATATCTCTAAATGCTAACCATTTTTGTTTATAATTGAAAGCCATGATGGTTATGGGAAGTGGAACATTTTATTTCTTAATCAAGATGTGTAATTGTTCATCTCCTTAGGTATGATGCACATCATATACTTTTGTGAATAATGCTTTATTATTTTAGCTATTGTGTATGATGGGGTAAAAGAATTATACATTTGTTTCCATGAAAACACTTTTCTTTATGTTGTTAAGAATCATTCTAAAATGGAGTGTCAATGATTTGCCTTACCAAGTACAACCAAGTAAAAATAATTGAATATTTTCCTTAATTAGATAAAGTCTGATTCATTAAATTCTATTTAGGCTTTCCAAAAAAAAAAAAAAAAAAGAAGAAGTAAAAACACATAAAAGGAACTGAGCACATTCTTAAAGGGAGTAAAGGTGGGTCTCATATTCCCAGGTTTCCCATGGGCGCTGACCATGGACACTCCTAAGCTTATCCCTGCCTTCAGCTTCAACAGCCTCACTGCAAAACAAACAAGCCTGAAATACGCATTTCTTAAACATGTTTTAATGCAAGTTGAAGTCCTTGCATCATTGCATTTGGTCTATTTGACGTGGAATGCAAGGCCACATTGACAGATGTGGGAGGATTAATGTTAAATGAAACCATTTAAACTTGAACTTTTGGCTTCGTCTGATCAAGGGCCCTTTGGAGAGCGAGATGACCAGCAGGTGTTCATCCAGAAAGTGGTCCCCATCACCAACAAGCTGTTTGTCAGGCTCTCCTCCACTGGGAAGAGGTAAGGCTTGCTGGGCTGGGTCCTGCGGTAGACAACACAGTGTAGAATCGTTGATCAGAGCACAGGCGGGACACGCTGCTGAGGGGGATGGCAGGCAGCTGACCTGAACGCGAGTTCTGGGGTTCCTCTCAGCAGCTGCCGACATTCACCCTCAGTCACTTTGCTTCCCGTTCCTTTATAAAAGAAGGTCCCTACCTTGTAGGATGGCGTAGGATCAAATGAGTGAAAAACGTGACCTGTCTGGTGTAGCCCTGACGAGTGCTGACGCTGAGGAGAAGTTAGTTTCCTCTTCCTTGTCCATTTGACTTAAAATGTTATCGCCTCAGACACATTGAGCTATAACGTTTCTCTTCTTTAAAGACATAAAATTTTTTTGCATGTCACAATTCCTATTAGTACTTACGAGAGTTATGGGTGCTCATTAATGTTGCTGTTTTTAATAATTTCTCTGTTGTCCTTCAGCATATTATTTTTAATTTCTTAATATTTTAATAAACTCTTTGAGATGATAAATTTTTTTTATCAGAGTTCATTGCATTAATTGATTCTGGAAAATTTTATGTACTAAACTTTTTTTAAGAAAATGTATTAGGAGCCTATCAGGAAAAGATGAAATTATTACCTTGAGAAATGTTACAAATCACTCAGTGTTCTGTGCATATTTGAAGAAGCTGCCAAATGTTTATTAAAACTGCTGTTGTAACAACCTGACAATGCAGTGTTTCCTCTCCTTGTTCAGTTCTGACCTCCTCTCTCTTCTTTAGCTCACACGGTAGCAGTGTGTTGTACCAATCACAGTTTATATGTTATATGTGTTAACTTTACGATTCCAGAGGAAAAGCTATATTTATAAAAATAAGCAGAAATAGAACAGCGGCCCCGTTTGCTTTTACAAACAGCTCAGGCTCTGAGACAGGTCAGAGGATCATCCTAATGGAGGATGCTCACCAGGCCCCTCCACATAGCTGTCCATTTCTTCTGGTTTTAGAAATTATAAAAATTTACACATAAACCTTAAATGACTTCCAGCATCTTTCCTAGTGAATGTCTATAACTTCCTGTGAAAAAACTGCTCATTTCTTACCAAGGCTCTTTCAAGATTGACTTTTATATTAAAAGGAATTGAAACCAGGCAAATAATTTAAGTTGTAAGAACCTTTTCCTGAGACTCAAAGAAACAAAGTTTAACTTTGATTCCTGTGCCTTGCCGTGCCCCCTTTACATCTGCTTATGTAACTCAGACTTGGGAGTTAATTCCTCTGCACTGCCGTCCGTCCCATGGTTTACCGTTGCTTACAGAATATGTGAGATCCAAGCCGTGGACTGCACGACCATCTCCGCCTTCACCGTGCGCGAGTGCGAGGGCTCCAGCAGGATGGGCTCCCGGCCCCGACGCTACCTGTTCACCGGCCACACCAACGGCAGCATCCAGATGTGGGACCTGACCACTGCCATGGACATGGTCAGCAAGAGCGAGGACAAGGGTAGGTGTCGCGGGAGACACGGGCCCAGGGTGCGCGCAGGCAGCGCGTGTAATGCGTGTGCTTCCTCAGACGCAGGCGGCCCGACGGAGGAGGAGCTGCTGAAGCTGCTGGACCAGTGCGACCTGAGCACGTCCCGCTGCGCCACGCCCAGCATCAGCCCGGCCGCCTCCGTGGTGCAGCACAGCCGGCTCCGCGAGGCCAGCTCCAGGTGGGCAGGGAACTTCGGGGGAAACGGGTTCCTAAAAGCCTGTTTTTCTAGCGACGTCGCAAAGCCGCACTTTCCTCACTAAATGTCTCCACTGCATGCATCTGGCTCGTTGCATGGGAAAACATTTTACCCTTCACCTGTTCTGAACGAGAATCGTTCAGAGGAAATCACAAGTCTCATCTGCGACCTGGGGCAGCATGTGGCGTTGTTCCTGAGGGACACAGTGACGATGCGTTCTCCTGAGGTGTCACTGACACAGCACACACTAGTCCCTGCTGTACAACGTACACATTTGGGATTTGCTTGCATTATGTACTTTTAAGACAATAACCCAAATTTAAACATAAGGCTCGATACTGAATTATATTGGTTCTACTGTGGCTTGAAAGCCTTTTTCCCCAGCTTTTTTCAGCTTTCCAGAAACTTAGCTTGAGTTAGAACAGTGAGGAAGGCGTGAAGTACAGCATAGGGAATGCAGTGGGACCTCGTTTCTCGAGCTTGATTTGTGCCAGGGGCTGCTGGAAAGGTGAATCACTTCTTCCTATTAGAAATAATGTGAATTAATCCATTCCAGACCCCCCAGCAATTCCGTTTTAATCTTTCTCTTATATAGTACATGTCATATGTACTGTTTAATCCATAAACACTTTAAAAACAAAAAGGACATGAAAATTTAACAATTATAAGCAGCAACGAAAGCAAAAAAACACAAATATTCACAGCACAATATTGAGGTTTTAGCTGAGGTAAACTGCTAAAATGCGTACTCCTGCGTTCTCTCCTTTGCCACCTGAGAGATGCGAGGCTGATCCTACAGGCGTTAGCATGGAAGGGTTGTCAGGGTGAGAAGCGAATGGTCAACACTGTACTAACCTGACCATGTCAGGTGGGTCGTAGGCTTACGGGGTATCACTTTGTACCTTACAACAACGTCTGATCACGCTGTTGCTCACCTGGAATTGAAAACAGAGTCCTGCTTCACTGACTACATCTGGGGTATTTGCATGGGTGGTTTATACACACGTAGCTTTATATATAAAGTACTTAAATGTACTTTTACATATGGAAATAACGTAGTGTCTTTACATACTTATGTAACATGTGCATACTGGGGTTTAATTCCCGAGACGCGCCCCTGAGGAATCTCAGCGAGCTCTGACCTGCGATTTCTAAAACCGTTTCAGCCTCCAGCTGCAGCACCATGAAACGGTCCACGAGGCAGCCACATACGGCTCCGTGCGGCCGCACCGGGAGAGCCCCCTGTTAGCCCGGGCGCGGAGGACTGAGAGCTTCCACAGCTACCGTGACTTCCAGACCCTGAGTCTGAACAGAAACCTGGAGCGCGCTGTGCCTGAAGACGCCACCTCGGGCCCCATCCAGGCGGAGGTGAAGCGGGCGGCGGGGGACTGTGCTGGGGCCGAGAGCAAGGCTCCTGGAGCCGAAACGAGAAGTGTGAGAGAGTCCGATGGTGGGTCGGAAGCGCACAGAGCAGCCGATGCCGCCCCGGAACCCAAGAAGAGGGCGTCGGAGGATGACAGTGACAAAGGGGAGCTCCGCAGGAAAGGGGGGTTCGAAGGAGGAGGGCTCCTGGGCAGGAAGAAAGGGCCCCACCCGGCCTCCTCGCCCAGCACCTCCGATGGAGGCACCGACTCGCCCGGGACTGCGTCCCCCTCTCCCACCAAGACCACGCCGTCCCCTCGGCACAAGAAGAGCGACTCCTCGGGGCAGGAGTACAGCCTGTGAGCTCCCGGCAGGTAGGCTTTGTTCATGCAGAGCAGGGGTGGGGAGCCTTTCCCTGCCAAGGGCCCTTTGGATATCTGACATGCACAGCCCATACGAATTACCACCTTAAAGGTGAGCCTGCTGCATGTGCTCGAACATGTAACGACCTCGCCACCCATGCCTAGGCAGGGCCTTGTGCAGCCTGTGGGCCGGACGTTCCCCACCCCTGCTTCAGATGGAAGTCAAACTCCTGGGCCCATTCTCTAGCTTCTACACCAAAATTTGACAAAAGCATTAGCCTTCACTTAGTATCTTTTTAACAGAACGAGATGGAGTAACGAGAAAAAACTAGAGCTCTTTTGATCTTTCTGAAGATTCCTGTTCGGTTTACAAGTACATTCAATTGGTAATTTCTAAAGCTAGTCCCGGGAGCTCAGAACTACATGTAATGACCACCCCACCTTACGCAGACGGCGCCGTAGGGTGAGCACCCCGAGAACACGGGAACCAACCTCCACAGTCCTAATGTAGATGACGCCTGAGGCCTGTCTTGCAAGTTATTGGAAATCACACAATTCTCCGTGGAACTTAGACTCTCGACCTACTTGTGATTGCACAGTGCTTACCTGGTATTTAATGAGGTGCTATGTTTGTGGAGAAACACCGTGTCATTCAAAACACTATTGCTGTTGAACACAGCTGCCCTGGCGGCAGTGAGGGTCCATGTAATCGTCGGAGGTCTTAAATCCTAGCACCATCGCCCATAGTAACTGTCCAAAGGCCACTTACACTTCCTTTCCAGTGGGAGCAGTTGTCTGAACAGATGGAACAGTAAGGGCAAAGCCAGGAGCGCGCAGAGGGAACACTACCACGCTCGGGTCAGCCTCGTGCAGGAGCCGCCGTGTTAATACAAACGGGGCCATGTGTTAATCAGTTACCTGCACGCGTCCAAATCGGAACCATCCCCATTTCTCCCACGTGCGCTGGGATATTTACGAACTTACGTTACAAACCCCGAGATGGCGCTAACAAGTCTGAGTTTAAAGTTGGGCGACCAGAGTTGATACGCGAGGTTTGCGGGTACAGATGCGTGTGGGGAAGGTCTGCTGCTTGCGCCTGTAGGTGCTTAGGAGACTACAGTTTTGAACTTTTAGTCAAAGGTTTTGGCTGCTGCAAAAATGTTATTTTGAATATATTTTAAATTGTAAGAATAAAAGATGATTTTTGGTATTTTTTTCCATGTGATTGGAATGACTTTCAAGTATCTGCATATAGGGTAATTGTGAAGCATTAAGCGTTTATTGGTGAAAAATGTATGTATTCCCATTCCAGGAAATAAGTAAAATGGAATAAATGCTTTAAAGTTTACCATTTCACCAGTGGTTTCACAACCATTCTCCTGTATTTATTTATCCAGTTAAATAAAAATGAAGACTATCTGCATTTTCGTTGTTTTAGGAACAACTCTCTGTTTAAAGTGTGCCTACGTGAGTTTGTCCATGTCTTCTTCCCATAACAAAAAGGGAGATGAGAGGGAGAACGGCAGGTGAAGCACAAGTTTGACATTCCTAAGGGCTGTAATTACTGTCCCATCTTTCTCGTCAGTCACATGAAAGTTGGGTGGGAAAGTGAGAAAATGTAAAAAATTAAGTACTTAACACAGCCTTTTTCAAGAGTAAAAGGCCGCTGGGAACAGACATATCCTCCTAGCTGTGATGCGTGGCAGGTCGGGCTGTCCCTGAACAGTGCAGCTCAGTATAAACGCCTCCTCGAGGGTGCGGCCTCTGAATGACCCCACTGAGCCTCAAGTCGGGGTTGGTTCTGCGGCTGCAACCATCAGAAGAGCTGTTCCTTACAGGTCGTGGGGCCCGTAGGGACATGCTCTCTGAGTCACTTTGCTTTGAGACGACTGACTTCTCTTCACTGGTAACCACTCCTGTCTGTTTCACCCGTGGTCTCTGCCAGGGCAGGTGTAGTGTGGTTCTCAGCTTCCTCACAGTGAGTGTTTTCATGGGCACAGCACCCTTTGCTTCAGACACCAGGACAACCACCTTCCTAGACTCCTGCTAGGGGGAGCAGTCCTCATGTCGCGCAAGGGTCACAGAACGACAAGCCGGTTCTGCCTGTGATGTGTCAGTGAGAAGGCGCGGGGACGGGGCGGGGCGGGGCGTGCAGCCGTGTCCCAGGCTCACTCACGGTTTCCAGGTGCCGGCCTACAGGTGGGTGTCGGTGAAGGTGGTGTGCTCCTTCGTCACGGAGCTGAAGCCCTTGATGGCGTTCATCAGGTCCTCCTCGTCCAGGTACTGGAAAGAAGCCATCTCGTTAGGTGTGGTTGGAGCCCTCCTCGCCTTAAGCTCAAGGGAAGCATCACGTCACGCGCACAGGTGAGCTAACTACACGCTAAGCCCACGTGTGTCATGGAGGATCCCACTGTGCCACACCTCATCTTTCTAAGCCTGTTTTCTGGTCTGCAAAGTGGAAACTATAAAAGGGCGGTGGGCAAGTAAGAAAACGTTAAAAATGGAGTACTTACGCAGCATAAATAAGATTTAGTTCAAAATGCAAGCAGAAGAACTGGGACGCAGGCTCTGGGGCTCCATGCTCCCCACTCTCAATGCCTTTGTGTATTAAGTAGGTTCAGGAATATTAATCACAAGGAAAGTTAATGCGCCACCTACTGGCATCTTCAGAGCAGTCCCGGCTCTGCTCGGCATGCTGCCTGCTCCTAGCACTGTGGACAGAGGCCCAAATGACCCCTCGTGGGACAGTGGAAAAGGGCCCTGCAGTCACACAATGTTTCTTAGGTCCCAGTTCATGAAAAAAGGACTCTGCATGCCCTCGGGCGAGGGCACCTGGCACCTGAGCCCTCGCTGAGCCACATGAAATTGCTATCGTGCATGTCCATCACACAGGATCAGTTAATAGCTCAGTATCTCAACTGATAGAATTCCTGCCACTGAGAAACTTTAGATCTGAGCTGGAACCGTGAAACCTGGTCGGCCTGTTAACATCAAGGAAATCCTTGATTTAAAAAGCGTAACACATGCCAGGGTGACGTGGCTCAGTGGCTGAGCATTGACCTAGGAACCAGGACGTCACAGTTTGATTCCTGGTCAAGGGCACAGGCCCGGGTTGCGGGCTCGATCCCCAGTGTGGGGCGTGCAGGAGGCGGCCGATCAGTGATTCTCATGGATGTTTCTATCTCTCTTCCTCTCTGAAATAAATATGTATGTTTTTAAAATGCCTATCACACATCATCATGCCCACTGTGTATTTTATCACTGTGATTGGAACCTGGAGTCTGGGAGCTTGCTTTAAGAGGCTCCCTTAGTTAAGAAGGGCCTCAAGGAAGCCAGCAACTCTAGGGGTGAAGGAAAAGTTAGAACTTGAGGAGAAGGAAGGAGAGCAGGAGAGAGCTGGGAGAACCGCCGGTGGGTAATTCTGCTGAGGAGGGCAGTGCGAGCGAAGCCCTTAGCGGGCTCTGTCCCCAAGGGTTGTCCCGCCAGCAGACACCGGGGTAGTTGGCACAACGAAGAAGTCTGCCGGGCGGTACACACTGGGCATTTATTCATTCCAGTCACGGGGCCCGTGGCGAACAACAGGGCTGATACTTTGTGCCTCACTTTTAGCCAATTACGTTTCCAGTCCCTTCTACCATGTGTGTCTCTTCACACTCTAGAGTTTATTTTTGAGCTCTACTGTGTGCTAGCAAAACAAGGCGACCTTTCTACCCTGCTTGTCCAACAGTCAGCGACACCAGCGAGCTGTTGGGTGAAGGGTCGGAGGGGTGCCCTGGGCCGGGGGAGGGGGAGGCTGCCCTCAGTAGGTGCAGGAGGCCCTGCCACCTCCTGATGGACATCCCGCGGGGTGCTGAGCCAAGGCTCCGGGGAGAAACGCACTCACCAGGCCGCTGTCGTGGCCCATGATCGTCTCCCACAGCGCGTCATCCATCAGGACTTTCTTGTCGTGCAGGTCCAGCAGCTGGCTGACGCTGCGGTGCAGGGAGCCCTGGGAGGCCTGGCTGAGCTGGCTCTGGCTCGGGATCCGAAGGACAGAGATGCTGTGGTTGCTCCTGAGGCTCACGCGGGCCCCAGACCTTGGGATCTTGGTGTCGGCCAATCCCTGCAGAGGAAGTTGCCCCTGTGATCAGTGGATCGCCCCAAGCAGCCCCCTCCCACGGCCCCCGCTAAGGGAGCACGTTCGTACTGCACTTAGAGTGTGCAGCTTGGCCCCGGCTGGTGTGGAGAGAGCGTCGGCCTGCGGACCGAAGGGTCCCGGGTTGGATCCTGGTCAAGGGCACGTCCCTCAGTTGAAGGCTCCTCCCCAGCCCAGGCCCGAGTTGGGCTCCTGCAGGAGGCAACCGGTTGATGTGTTTCTCTCACATCCATGTTTCTGTCTTCCCCTCCCTTTTACACTCTCCCAAAAAATCAGTGAAAAAATATCTTCGGGTGAGGATTAAAAAAAAAAGGTGGATTGGACTTCTCCCTCCCTTTCTTCTCATCCCTTCTCCCTCCCTTTCTTCTCATCCCGTATCTTTCCCTTTGTTATAGGGTCCAGCTTCTGAAATAAAGCAGCTCTGGTGCTAACATCAGGAACGCAAAGGCACTCTAAGACCTAGAATCTGATTAGGCCCTGGAGTGCGCTATGAGAAACGTCTAGCTGCTCTTAAACATGAGCGCACTCCGAGTTACCCCTCCTGTCGACACGCAACCCCGAGGCCATGCACCCGCACACGGAGGGAGCTACCTCGAAGTGCATGGTATAGCTCTTGAGGGTGACATTGCTGGATGCGTCCGAGACATCAGCCACGGAGTCAAACTGGGGACAGACGGAAAGGCGGCAGTCAGCGCTGGCAGCGCTTCAAAGCACATTCTTAGTGCCCCTCCAGTGACAGCCTCGCACCGTCACCCCAATACCATCCTGAGATGCCCATGCACCAGCACACACACACCTGCACATGGCTGCATCCGGGCCAGCCACGCAGCACCGGCCTCCCAGGGACCCTGCCCTTCCCTGACCCCTACATGCCTGCTCCCTGGGCATGGCAGCCTCGTCAGGGCTCCCCCACTGCTCCCTGCTGTGTCCCGGGGAAAGGGCGAGACCTGGGAGGTGGACAAGGCTACCGCTGACTCATTTCCACTTTTTAAAGTGTTAAAACTCTCCCTAGCCGGTGTTGCTCAGTGGATAGAGCATCAGCCCACGGACTGAAGGGTCCCGGGTTCGGTTCCGATCAGGGGCATGTACCTCGGTTGCAGGCTCGATCCCTGTGTAGGAGGCAACCAATCAACATGTCTCTCTCACATGAATGTTTCTCTCTCCTCCACTCTCTAAAGATCAATGGAAAAAATATACTCAGGTGAGGATTCAACAACAAAAAGAAGGCTCTAGAGTTAGGCTCCCAGCCCTCAAGTTCAGCCAGACACAACTACCACCCAGCCCCTGATTACGAGGCCTCGGGAACATGTCCCTCTGAGAAGGCGAGCCTTCCGGTTTGGTGCTGGGAAGCGGGCGGCCTTCAGACAAACCATGTGGGTCTCCCCCGGGGGATAGACACTCAGCGGGGACGTCCTCTTCTGCACGGGAACCAGGGGCGGCCTCTCCCTGACGAACGGCTCCTGGTGGATCTTCCTCTGCAGAATCAGGGACAGGAAGATGGCCAGCAAGATGAGGCCCAGGACGGCCATCAGCACGATGAACCACAGCTGGCCGTAGAGCTCGATGCCTCTGCTCCCCGACCCCTTCTTCCCTCCGGGCGTGGTCAGCACCAGGCCTGCGGGACCCGGGAGAGGAGGGGGAGGTCATTCTGGGGAGGCAGGTCTCTATCTCCTGCCCCGTGTGGGGCAGGAAATGGGGAGGGAGTTTGAAGGGATGTTACTTAGTGAACCTGAAGTCCACTTCTGATAGCTCCACGGTGACGAGGGACAGTGTGCCTCAGGGGCTCTGCTCCTGCCGTCTAAGATGAAGGGTTGGGGTCACAGCGCAGGACAGAAGTCCCCTAATTAGGGACCAATGTGTGTTGTTTGATTACAATAAAGCCGCCACCTTGGCTGTACCCTCGGATCGCCGAGTTGCCTGTCTGCGTGGTGCTGGGCCGTAGCCCCACACGTCGATCTGACGGGCCCAGTGGACCCCTTGCCTGAGAGGACGCGGGGGAATGCAGGGCACCTGCCTGAGGGGAGCCTCGGAAAGGAAAGGGCCCTGAGAGCGGCAGGAAGAAGTGAGCCCGGCCTGGCCTTCCTGCTGCGAGGCTGCCTCCAGGCAAGAGGACAGCAGCAGCGAACAAGCTGCATCATGAAAATGAGACCTGACTGTTCACGCTGGTCAGACAATACGTCTCGGAATTTTCTATGACTCTGCACAGTCCTCGGAGTTCCTCTTCTCATCAGTGGAAACCTTTCTTTTCAAAGTCCCCTTCCTTTTGAGGGACTCGACCCATCAGTGGGCTGTGGGACCTGGTCCACTGGGATGGGCTTATTCACAGAGCAGGTGCCTAGCCCAGCTCGTGTGGCTCAGTGGTTGAGCACTGACCTATGAACTAGGTCACAGTTCATTCCTGGTCAGGGCACCTGCCCTGGTTGTGGGTTCAATCCATAGTGTGGGGAGTGCAGAAGGCAGCTGATCCATGATTCTCTCATCACTGATGTTTCTATCGCTCTCTCCCTCCCCCTTCCTCTGTGAAATCAATAAAAATATACATTTAAAAATAAATAGAAGATGTTCCGAAAAGTTGCAATTCTATCTCTTCGGCTACATGACTTGGTTGATCGCCGAGATGGTTGATTGCCACCCTTCATGGAGGATACCAGGCAGAAATTTCCCCAAATCACCATTTCAGGTTTGGAATCTGGAACACTGCCGCTGTGATCAACATGAACGGGCCCGGAGCCTTTTCCCTTCCTCTCATCTCTTCCCTGTGACTTTCTCCACAAACCACTGTCTCCGGGAAACAAGGGCGCATACTCAGCCCTTTCCTGGCAGTGTCTGTGCAGGAGGGAAGCTGAGCCATCTCTCTCTCTCCCTGCAAGTCAGCGAGCTGGCCTCTGAGGAGTCCATCCTAACTGCTCGCCTCACGTCCGTTCCAGGACTCCTGAAGATTCCCTACGACCCTCACACAGGTCCTTCCCAGCATCTAAGTGAACGCGTCAGCGCACGCAGCACACACAGGCACCCACAGGTTCTTAGGAAAAGGAGCAGGAGGCACACTAGACGTGACTCGAGGCAGCGCTCACCGAGGCCAGTGGACGGGTCGTACTGGACCTCAGGCGTCTTGATGCTTCCTTCCTCCGTGACGCACGTGACCTGGAAAAGGAAGGCTGGACAGGAGGGAAGGGGCTCGGTCATCCACGCCCACAAGCGGGGGCACACTTTTAGAAGAACAATGCATCACAGCAGGAAAACACCTGAAAACAGGATTCCAGGGCAACTGGTGAGGTTTCACCCAATATGCAAACCTATTTTTAGTTTTATAATTATGGAGCTATAATTAGTGCACGAATAGCCGTGTGTGTGTGTGTGTGTAAATATATGTGTGTATGTGTGTGTATATATATGTGTGTGTATGTAATGTATGTATGTAACAGAATTAATGAAGTTTAGAGCTTACATAGCAAAGTAAAAGCATTGTCACGGTCCGGCCTATGTGGCTCAGTGATTGACAACTGATCTGTGGACCAGGAGGTCACTGGTCAATTCCTGCTCAGGGCACGTGGTCGGGTTGCTTGCGGCGTTGAGCCCTGGTAGGGGCGTGCAGGAGGCAGCCGGTCAGTGTCTCCCTCTCATCATTGATGTTTCTCTCTCTCTATCCCTCTCCTTTCCTCGCTGAAATCAGTAACAATTAATAACTGTTAGAGGTGAAAGGATGATACACAGAGTGTATCTTGCTCTGCTTATGGTCTGCACCTGTTCCTTTAAAACGTACAGGCGTGAGTTTTCATGAAGGGCCATTGAGGCCCTTCTGGCCACAGTTCAGAGTGACTGTCACGAGATGCTAGGGACCCCAGTGCCTTCCACCCCAGGTATAAAAGCCCGGCACTCACTGTGGTCCCCAGTCCTTGGTATGTAGAGGGTGGTGTCCAGGCCACGGTACACGCGCCGTCCCCCGTCGGTCAGCACGAACTCCTTCAGCGGGCTGTGCAGGAGGAAGGAGTCGGCCCAGCTGACACACACCATTGTCAGGTTGCTGGTCACCGAGAACGGGGCTTGGTACTGAGGGGCTGTGGGAGACAAATCTGTATGTTAGCAAAATGATGACCTCCGAGTGCGTGTGTGCCTTTAAAAAAAAAAAATATATATGTGTGCAATGCTTTCTCAGCAAAACGGCACCTGCTTCCCCCCAAAAAAATCAATGGGGAGCAGTGTTTTATGAAGGAAAACCATTAACATACAATGGTTCTGCTCACCAACCTAACCCTGCAGCTCATCTATTGCTGCTTTTCCCCTCTTCTAACAGGCAAAGGACCCCCAACACTATTAACTACAGTAGACCGCCATTTTCATAGCAAATCAATATTTATCGCTACAAAGCCCCAAGGACTAGATGAAGCATGTATGTATGTACGTATGTATGTATATATACATATATATACACACACACACACACACACACATATATATACACACACACCCCCAACCAAATTGCTTAGATGGTGAATTATGTCCAATTGGCACCCATTTATTTTTAAGCTTTTTCTTGCACTGTCTGTTTTCTGAGAGTGTTAAAGAGCCTTGCAAACAGCAATGCCAGTGTAATAATTCCTGGCCCGCTGGTCACTCGGGAGCGCGGTACATCAGTATGGGATTAGGCCCGGGCTCCTCAGTGTCATGGCAGACGGGGAAGCCGCGGGGTGAGCGGCTCCAGGCATGGCTCTCCTTCTGTCCGCCAGCTCCTCACTATCACGAAGGAGGCTCATCTTTAAAAGGAGTCATTTGTTTTGCAGAAGCCGATGAAGGAGTGACGTGTCACCTTATCAAGTCTGAAGGGGTTTGTTTCGTGAGATACCGTTTTCTCCAGTGTAGTCCGTGCATTTGTGACCGTGTTAAGATCCATCTGCAAACTAAACTGCTTTTAAGAGAAGAAAGAAGTGACCAGTGGGGGGGGAAAGGACACCCATTTCTTTGCAAATTAAATCCCTTTGTTGCGAATGTTAGAAATCCTAACAAAAATATGGAACAACTGTGCTTCTGTGATCACAAGGGTCACAAAACAGGGACAGAGGGTGCTGGCGGCAGGGCCAGCCTCGCAGGGGTGCCCTGTGCAGGGGAGTGGGAGCTCCCACACAGGGGCCTGGCTTGGGTGATGCCCTCCTGCGGCTTGGGGTTCCTTCTGGTTCTTGAACACGGGGCTTCCTCTCTTCCTTTTCCACAGGCCCGCCCCTTACAGAGTGGAACCTGAATCTAAGGACTCGGCTGATTCCTGATACACGTTGTGTTTGCCATGCGTAAGCCCTGGGCGCGCACACCTCATGAAACCTGAAACGCGGTCATTCCACAGAAACGAAAGGCAGCCTCCGTTACCCAGTGCCAGCCCTTCCCTGGGCCCCTCGGCCTGTGGACATGCCGGAGATTACACCACGTGATTTGAAAAGAGGAGGGACAAACTTATTAGAAAGTCACCTCAAGCCCTGACCCGTTTGGCTCAGTGGATAGAGCGTCGGCCTGTGTGCGGACTGAAGGGTCCCAGGTTCGATTCCGGTCAAGGGCATGTACCTTGGTTGCGGGCACATCCCCAGTGGGGGGTGTGCAGGAGGCAGCTGATCGATGTTTCTCTCTCATCGATGTTTCTAACTCTCTATCCCTCTCCCTTCTTCTCTGTAAAAAAATCAATAAAATATATTAAAAAGGAAAAGTCACCTCAAATACCTGCCCGCCTTCTTCCTCCCCATTCATCGACTTCCTCTAAGTTGAGTTTCACCTCATTCATTGCTACAGGAAAAATCTCACTCATCCACCCTTCAAATCTCCATGTTATTAAGTGTAAGGGGCATGTTTTTTGTTGTTGTTGTTGGTCCTCACCCAAGGATATTTTTCCACGTATTTTTAGAGAGAGTGGGAGGAAGAGAGACAGAGAGAGACATTGATGTGAGAGAGACACGTGCCCGGACCAGGGTCCAGAATCAAGCAATCCGGGTACATGCCCTTGATCGGAATTGAACCAGGAACCCTTCAGTCCACGGGCTGATGCTCTAGCCACTGCACTACCCAGCTAGGGGATGAGGCATGCCTTCTAGCAGCCAACTGCACTGCCGTCTCAGTGGCAGCCCATGAAACGGGACCTCCACGCAAACCCTTTCGTAAAACTGGTTTTCCCTGCCCTTCACTTTGAACCTCGCCCACTGCCCTCTTATTGTCTCTGCTTGTGGTGGCGGCTGCAGCTACTCACGCTCTCTCTGGGTGGTGAAGCGGATCCACTCGGAGGCCGCGCTGCCCGCCTGGTTGTGGGCCACGACGCGCAGCCCGTAGGTGGTGTAAGGCTGGAGCCCCCCAAGGCTGGCGCTGGGCCCCGGGCCCCTGTACTGTGTCTCCGTCGGGCTGGGGGTGCAGGGAGCATCTGTGTGCGGCAGGCAAGCCCTGTGCAGCTGGAGCTCGTAGCTGGAGGGAGGACAGACACGTCAGGAGAAAACGGGACATGGCATCTGTGTAACTCTCTTGTAAAACTGGGTCTGTTTTGTTTTCATTGAACTACAAGCTCTTGAAAACTGCCACCCATGGGAAAAAGCTCAGACCCACTTTACTTTGCTGTGTGTGTGTTTTCATTGATTTCAGAGAGAGAAAGGGAGAGAGAATGGGGAATAGAAACATAGAGGATGAGAGAGAATCATTCATCAGCTTCCTCCTGCACACCCTCTACTGGGGATGGAGCCCTCTACCCGGGCATGTGCCCTGAGCTGGAATGGAACTGTGACCCCCTGGTTCACAGGCTCACACTCAGCCACCGAGCCACACCGGCTGCTGGAAGTGAACAGCAGGGATGCTGAGGGACGTCACACATGGACACACCCTGCCATCCGCCCAGCGGCTGGTCATCCTTGTGGGCAGAGTGAGACCTTTCTCTCTTTTCAGAGGAGACTGAGAACACAGCTCTCTGCGCAAAATGAAAAAGATCTTGTTTCCTCCCCATTATTTTGAGTGAAATGACCTCTTTGTTCTTTCCAACAACGGTTCATTTCAATGTCTTAAATAAGATCGAGGAAATTCTGAGTTAACCACAGGACTGGATGTCCCGGCAGAGGCTATGGAATGGATCATTCAAGAACCACAAGGGAGGAGGAGCAAACTCCTCCAGTGAGTGGAACACGGGCCAGGCACCATCCCTCTTATGTACAGACAGTTTTGTGGCTCTCCTATCGATCCTCAGTTGAATTATGTCTGAAACGTCTTGCAGGGGACAAGGCCACTGAAATCAGCAAATCTGGCCCACTAGCTACAGACACCTGCTCGGGGAGACCTGGTGTGTCGGCAAGCAGCCTTATTTGGGCGATTTGTCCTTCTGGCTGGACAATTACCTTTGGATGATGCCATTGGGGAAGCGGGGGGGACTCCACAGAAAGGAGGCCATCCTGGAGGCCAGCGCCTGGATGTGGGGGGAGGCCACCCCGGCGGGCGGAGCAGGGCGCGTTCTCAGCTCCGCCATGGGTCCCCTGCTGCAGCAGTTGAAACAAGTGCAGGCCTCCACGCCAATGGAGTAGGTGGTGAAGGGCTGCAGGCCGCGGAGGGTCTGCTGGGCGGCCGGGCCTTCCGACAGCTGCAGACAGAGAAGCTGATAAGGCTGGGCCCAGACCTCAGTGACAGATCCGCATCCCGCACCCCACCTCCTGTGACTGAGCGCCACGCCAGGCAGTCTGGGAGGTGCACTGTGGATGTGGCTGGTACTTGCCCCCAAGGGATTACCAACCCATTGGAGAGGCATGACCGAAACAGGCCAAAAAGAATGATTTCATAGACAGAAGTGAGAGGTCACAGGATAGAAAACACAAGGCACACACTGTCTATTACCATAGGAAGGTATTAGGAAATGGTACAAAACCCACAAAATACTGATCAAATTCTGCAACCCTTGGCCCTGACCGGTTTGGCTCAGTGGATAGAGCGTCAGCCTGTGGACTGAAAGGTCCCGGGTTTGATTCCAGTCAAGAGCATGTACCTTGGTTGCGGGCACATCCCCAGTGGGGAGTGTGCAAGAGGCAGCTGATCGATGTTTCTCTCTCATTGATGTTTCTAATTCTCTATCTCTCTCCCTCCCACTCTGTAAAAAAATCAATAAAAAATGTTAAAAAAAAAATTCTGCAACCCTTGGAATGATGCCTTTAAAAAACAACAACAAAATCTGTATTTGAATTATACTTCTAGTCAACACTCACCAAGCCCATGTTCTGCCACTGTTATTTGCATGCAATTTTTGGGTTGAATAGTCCCTCAAATCCATGATTGAGCTGGGTATTTAGGAGCTTAAAATATATACACTTGATATATTTGTATATTTTACATACTGCATATTTTATATATTATATACAGGTGTAAGAGTTTGATAGTCCATCTCCATTTTTTTCTCTGAGGGTGGTGGGTATATGAAATACCGTAGTCTTTTTCTCCATTATGCTTGTTACGTTGTAAACTTTTCGTCTTATTTGGAGCAAATTTTTTTAACCTCATTGTGGTTTTATTAAGTACTCTTTGGAACAGAAGATATAATTAAGAAGAGCTGTCTGTTACTGCAAAAAAACTGTGTACAATACATTCCAAATATAAATTATTTTACTTCATTAATATTATCATTTTGTAAGTATAGATAATCAAGGGTTGATTGTGTTTACATCATCTATATTTATTGACTAGGAAGCCCTGTAGAAAATATGCTAATTTCCCTTTAAGATGCCATAGGAGACTTCCTTGTATCGTAGAGTTAACTGGTGAAATTGTGTTTCAGTATCTGCCACCCTGGCCCCTCCGGGGACTCCTCCACTCTTGCCCAAACTGTTCCCTGAACTGGTCTAAGTAGTTTAGGATGTGATCCTGGGATCTGCACAGTTTCTCTATGAAGCTGTGCGAACAAAATGCTACAATCTGTCCTTATTCATGAGAAAGGTAGGCGTGGCGGAGAAAACAGACTTCCACCCAAGAGCTCAGCCTCCCACGTGAATAGTGGAGCTGGTCTTCTTTCTTTGTTGTTAATCCTCACCTGAGGCTATGTTCCTACTGATTTCTAGAGAGCATGGAAGGGAGAGGGAGAGACAGAGAGAGAGAGAGACACAGGGATGTGAGAGATACATTGACTGGCTGCCTCCTGACAGGGGACTGGGCCTGCGACCCAGGTACATGCCCTTGACAGGAATCGAATGCGCGACCCTGCAGTCTATGCTGACGCTCTATCCACTGAGCCAGAGCAGCTCTGGCAGGAGCTGGCCTTCTTGAACGGGGTGGCCCTTCCAGCCAGTGGCTCGTAGGGCAGGTCTCCCCGATGTGCCCCAGACGTGTCCATGCACAGACTGTGGCTCTAGAGCTTTGTGGACTGAGCTGCTCTGCAGTCCCTGCCAAGGTGCTAGAACTTTCTCGAAGTCGTGAACAGAAAGACTGGTTTTCCTGGGTGCTGTCAGAGATCTTGGAACACCACAAGGAGGATTCCAAGGATGTTCTTAGCTCTAGTTGTGTGTTTTTCTTTTTCATAGTAACAGTGACGCCCACCTCCAATGGCCACCTGTCTGCCCTCACTATAGACCACTACTATGTGAAGCACTTGGCGGGCGTTTTCTAACTAAATTAATTTGATTTTAGTATCCCTGAGGTCTTAGGTTTCTCACAACATGCCTGGAGTCTTGAATATCACCTCTAGCAAGTCCCTCTCTGGGTATTTCTTTATTTTCTGGGTGTGTCCTAATGCTCACTGCTCTTTCTTCTCATAGGGATCATTGTGCCATTAAACTCATCACCGGGCCACTGGGAACAGATAGTAAGAAAGAAGGAGCAAGGAGAAGATAAAGCAAGGGCATCATGGCTTATTTTTAAAAAAATAAATAGCTCAGCCCTGACTGGTTTGGCTCAGTGGATAGGGTGTCAGCCTGTGGACTGAAGGGTCCCAGGTTCGATTCTGTTTGGGGGCATGTGCCTTGGTTGCGGGTGCATCCTCAGTGGGGGTTGTGCAGGAGGCAGCTGATCGATGTTTCTCTCTCATCGATGTTTCTGATTCTTTACCTCTCTCCCTTCCTCTCTGTTAAAAATCAATAAAATATATTTAAAATAAATAAATGAATGAATCGCTTGGCTGGCGTGGCTCAGTGGTTGAGCTATGCACCAGGAGGTCATGGTTCGATTCCCCGTCGGGGTACATACCTGGGTTTCAGGCTTGATCCCCAGTAGGGGGTGTGCAGGAGGCAGCCAGTCAATGGTTCTTTTTCATCATCAGTGTTTCTCTCTCTCTCTCCCTCTCTCCCTTCCTCTCTGAAATCAATAAAAACAAAGGAAGTAAGGAAGAAGTTAGGAAGGAAGTTATGAAGGGAGGAAGTAAGTAAGTTAGGAAGTTAGGGAGGGAGGGAGGAAGTTGGGAAGGAAGGAAGGAAGAGAGGGAGGGGGGAGGGAGGGAGGGAGAGGGGGAGGGAAGGAGAGAGCGAGGGTAAGAGGAAGGGGACTCCATTACTCACCACCAGCTGTGCCCCGCCAGTGCTGTTGGAGAAGAGCCTGTAGAGGCTGACAATGCCATTGGGCTTCCCAGGGGCGCTGATGTTGACCACAGCTTGGGTAGAAGACACGGCGTGGAACCTGGGAGCCCTGAGACCTTCCGGGGGGGCAGGTCCTGTTTGACACCGTGTCCAGCTACTGGGGGCTTTCCCTGCTGAATTCACTGCCCAGACCTTCAAAGAGAAATCACTGAGATGAGTCAAAAGCACGATACCACAGGCTGAGAAAACAATACTTGAAAACCCAAAGCCACAGAACACGACAAAACGAGACACACTTGGATCTTGCAACTCGGTGAGCACAAAGGAGGTTGGGTCCTTCCTCTTTGTTTTGCCTTTGCCCCCGAGAACACAGAGGGGCTCGCTGGGGAGCCCTGATTTCCCACTGCAGTGGCTGATTTGAGCTCCATGAAAAACTGCTCGTCTCTGGGCGGGAGGTGGCAGGATTTTGTCAGCTTCTGCAAACTGGACGGCTCTGCAGACGCCTTAAAACTCAGCAATTCTTAAACAGTGTCCCCACAAAATCTGCATGGAAATTAGATTTTCCTTTCATCAAGGAGGGAATCAACATATGGAAGGATGTGTAATCTTATTTATCAAGAACTATTTGTATAATTAAGCACGAATATCCTAAAAGGTTGCCTTGGGTCATCATTTGCATGAGTAAGTAATTTGTAGAATGTCAGGTACAATAGACAGAGTAGATGGATGTGTGAGTGTATAGGGTTAAATTAGGCCCAATAACAGCCAACTACAGAGTGATCAATCAGAATGATAGATCTAAATGACAATACGAGAAGACTGTCTGCGTGTTTAGGAGTACCAGTATTCCTTAGTAAGCTTTCATCCTGTGCAGTCCAACTTTGGGAATTTTTTCTCTCATTTGTTGTCTTTTTTCCCTTTGCCTGTCTGTCTGTCTGTCTGTCTGTCTGTCTATCTATCCACCCACCCACCCAGCAGCCCATCCATCCACCCACCCACTTATCCATCCATCCATCCATCCATCCATCCATCCATCCATCCGTCCATCCGTCAGTCCGCCCACCCACCCACCCACTCACCAATACATCCAAACTTGCCCCGAGCTTTTAAAGACACATCTGGAAAGCTGGTTTGATTCTACAGTCCACACTTTCTAGGTGTGCCATGTTAAAAAAAAAAATACATGCAGAACTTTCAAAATCTGAGACATTTAGAAAAAAAACCTGTAGGACAGTACTTTGCATGGAGAATTTAGTTTTGTTTTTGTTTGTTTTGCTTTGGCATCACTAATATCTTCAAGAGAATAAATGCTGGAGAGGTTTTCAGTAGCTAGGCCAACTCCCCTGGGTGTTCCCACACATTTTGTAGGAGGTGGATTCTTTTGTAAAAGTAAAACTCCTGATGTTGAAATGCTCTTGGATGGCTGTCACGTACAATTCTGCAGCCCCTTGCTGACGGGATGGCCACAGGCCCCATATTTCAAAGAGATGACTTACATAGCGGAACTTGCCCTTTTCCGAGTTCTGGTATAGTCTCTCATCATTTCCATGATAATTACCTACATTTTATACACTCCACAATTTACAGTACACTTTGACATATGCTAGCTGACTTAGCCCTCCCAACAGAACCTTGTAGGGTGGCTGGATAATGTATCATTAGCCCATTTTACAGGTGAGGGAACTGAGGCTCTCTTGTTCAAAGTGACAGAAGTTACAAGAGCTGAAACTAGAGTTCGGCTCTCCGATAAACACTTTTATCGCTCTTTCCAAAATATTGTGCACTTGATTCTGTATGTCATCCACACGCACAAAGTGAATCAAGGAAGTTAAATAACTGGTCCATAGACAAACGCCTATAATTCTGGAGTAAAATCTCTTAACTGGCAAGGATGGGAGTGGTTATACTAGAGGATGGAGGCTGGCTTGGAAAGGCACAGGGAAATACAGAGAAGGAAACCCAGCGATGGGAGAGCCAGGCGTCCTGGAAACCCAAGTCCAGGTCAAAACACCACCATGACGCCCAGCTGGCGGGGCTCAGTGGTTGTGCTTCGGCCTATGAACCAGGAGGTCACAGTTTGATTCTCGGTCCCATGCGGGGGTTGTGGGTGCCATCCCTAGTGGGGGGCGTGCAGGAAGCAGGCGATCAATGATTCTCTCTCAACATTGATGTTTCTATCTCTTTCTCCCTCTCCCTTCCTCTCTGAAATCAACAAGAATTTAAAAAAATAAAAAAGAAAGAAAAACCACTGCAGCTGCTTTTACAATCCCTTCTGAAGGGGCCAAGATCAGTCTGAGAGGGGAAATTAGTGAGGAGGTCAGAGTTCAGGACAGATGAGAAGGTCCCAGACTGCACAGTCTGCTCAGACCAACCCCTTTCACTGCAAATACCTTCCTATGGGTGGGGCGAGAGGCATTTTTTATTATACAAGGAGTGAGACAACTTTTAAAGAAAATATGCAAAATAAGGAGCATATACTGATACCACCTTCTTTGCTAAGAACAGGGCGTTGGCTGGTGATCTAAGGGCACACAGATCTTTAGAGGGGGTCACAACGGAGGGGGAAACCGTGAGGAAAGTAGAATGAGTGTAATACAATAAAACGTTGGCGAGCTGTCCATTGATTACGGGCACCGATAAGAGAGAGCAGAAGTGCAGGTCTGAGGGGAATAGGGATGGCTCCCAGAAAGTGCTTAGCAGGGGTCTGGCCCAGGCTTCTGCTCACTTCCTTTCCTTTCTTCCTTTTTTAAAAATATATTTTATTGATTTTTTTTTTTTTTTTTTTTTTTACAGAGAGGAAGGGAGAGGGATAGAGAGTTAGAAACATTGATGAGAGAGAAACATCGATCAGCTGCCTCCTGCACACCCCCCACCGGGGATGTGCCCACAACCAAGGCACATGCCCTTGACTGGAATCGAACCTGGGACCCTTGAGTCCACAGGCCGATGCTCTACCCACTGAGCCACACCGGTCAGGGCTTTCCTTTCCTTTCTGATGCAGATTTAGGCTCACAGAAACCAGGAGGGCTTTGTGATCCTGGTGCTGCCAGACAGGGACCCTCATGGCTTCCTGACTCTGACTGGGTGGGGTCCTACGACCAAACGGGACTTAGCCCTTGGTATTTTTAAGATTCTTTGAGTGTCAACATGATCGTTGTGCTGTATTTCTTCAGAAATAGTGTCTTCTGAAAAATGAGGCAGCAGAAAACTCCCACCCCTAACGGAATGGGTGAAGGAGCTCGTGCCTTTGTCTTTCACGAGAGACCTTCATAATACAGTGCTCTTTTTTTCCCCGGAGTCTTTCTTTTCAGTACTCAATCAATTTGAGATCAAAATAGCATTCATATAAATCAACATGCTTATGCAAAGCAGGATCAGCAACTCACAGGAGCCACTCTGGAAACGAAAGCAGTTCCGAGGAGGGGAAGCCAGCTGAGATAATGAGCATTACACCATCCCACGTTAGACCAAACCCCCAGAAGGAAAGGAAGGAGGAGACGGATGGCGGCATTTCCTCTGCTTCGCTCTGAGGAGGTGAGAGGCCTTCACCCAAAAGTTGCCATGGATTTTGGTCTCTTTCCAGCTAAACAAGGGATGAAGGAAGTGGAGTATAGTTCAGGGCGCCCTCTCTCTCTCTCTCTCTCTCTCATTCTTTCTCTTATTCTAGTCAATGCGTGTATGTATGCATGTATATATCTACCTCCCTACCTATTCACCATTTACCTAACTGACAAGCCATTCCTTTTGATTTGTATCCCAAGATTCCCTCCCATGATCCTGGGAACATACACACACTGTGTGTGGTCTGCTCACAGGATAAAAGGGACATTAATGGGGGAGGGAGGGTGAAATAAGGTTTACAAATTCCATGGCCAAGAGAAAAATGTAAGGATACTGCTCAGCTCTGATTACTTGGGAGTGTCCTTATACCTGTAGTATCCTGCCTAACATATTTATTCTTTTTTAAAAATACATATTTTATTGATTTTTTACAGAGAGGGAGAGGGATAGAGAGTTGGAAATATCGATGAGAGAGAAACATTGATCAGCTGCCTCCTGCACACCCCCTACTGGGGATGCACCTGCAACCAAGGCACATACCCTTGACTGGAATCGAACCCGGGACCCTTCAGTCCGCAGGGCGACGCTTTATCCACTGAGCCAAACTGCCCAGGGCAAACATATTTGTTCTTTTAAATTAAAAAAAAGATGATTAAAGTTTCCACTAAACAACTTCCTAATTTGGGCTCAGCACACACTTGTATGCGTGAAGGTGTGCATACACACAAGCACACAGTGACAGCTGTCAGAGGTAGGACTTCCCCGTGAAGTCAGGTGCTTTCCTCTCTAGGGTTCTGGTTGTAAACATGGAGAGGTACAGTGGAAGACGTCACAGAAAACCCAGGCCCACCATTGGGATAAACAGAAAAGAACTGAAATCACTGAACCACAAATTCTGTAACTGACTATAAAATATTAGATTCATTTCTGTTTATATATTTTTGCTCTAAGTTTTAAAATATCTAATTAGCGATTATTACCATCTTTATGCTATTGCCCATTAAAAGTAATTTTTTATTGACTCTTCCCCCCAACCCCCCACCCCCCACCCGAGGACCAATTAACTGCATTTTGCCTTGAAATTTTTAATTACATCTGCACTGTACACTATCTGGGTCCAGCGAAGATCTCTTTGATACACTATTTGCTATCATTTTCCACACAAAACTGGAACACAGGAATAACCAAAACTCAGTGATTTTTTCACAGAAAACCCCTCTAATCTGTTAACTCCTGACGTGACAGCAACTGCCTTGCCCTTGGAGCAACTGGAGATTTTGCAGCTTATTATGAGTTGAATTATAACAGTTACTCTCCGAGGCTTGAGATCTAGAGAAATGTTTGAGTTTTCAGAAACTTTGGAATATTCTATAACAAGCTTCCTTGTGGAATAGGACAATTTTTGATAAAATGAAAAGCATTTGGACACCACCAAGGACACAGAAACATCAAGGAGCAGTAGGAGGCCACGTTTTTGTTTAGAAAAACTGGAGCACGGAAATAAATTTCCCTGACAATTCACATCCAAAATAAATAAAAATCCTACATGAACAGCCATGCCCATAATTAATAACTCGAGTAAATAGGTTGCATGTTAACAGGCAAACTATTAAATTATTCGTTTCCTGGGGGCATGTAACGAGACTGTTATCACATTCCCAGGAGGGAGACAAATAGATATTAAAAAGGTCTTTCCAATACCTGTATTGGCGAAGGCCAACAGCTAATTCAATAGATTCGATCAAAATCACCATTTCTTTCACTGTGCCTGATTTATGACCTGGGCTGTGGTTAGTCATCACTCACTGCAGTTTGCTCTCCAGCACTCATAAATTATGCCTCATAAATAAAAAGATCCAATCAACAAAATCATAGCAATTCATCTGCAACCTTGCAGTAGATTTTCCCAGGGCACTCATGCCAATGGCTTCTGAAAGGGGAGCTTGTCTTGGCTTTTGAATATGTTCAAGTAGCAAAATGCCAAACGGGCTTTGGCACAACTGTGATCAGAGGGACTCATGACTAACAGGAAGGCAGGGAGTCTGAACCGACATGACTACAAGATGGTTTTCTTTCGCCCTGACCGGTGTGGCTCAGTGGATAGAGGGTCGGCTTGCGGACTGAAAGGTCCCAAGTTCGATTCCGGTCAAGGGCATGTACTTTGGTTGCGGGTGCATCCCCAGTAGGGGGTGTGCAGGAGGCAGCTGATCGATGTTTCTCTCTCATCGATGTTTCTAACTCTCTATCCCTTTCCCTTCCTCTCTGTAAAAAATCAATAAAATATATTTTTTAAAAATGTTGTTTTATTTCATAAGCAGTCCTGCGGGTGGGCTACAGTCCAGGGATAACCTCCTGCCAAGCTCTATGTAGCCACCTAATTAACTGCCCACCTACCTCACAGGACTATTGTCAGGTTCACATGCAACATATTTTCTATACATTTATGAAGAATTGGGTGGTAAAAAAAAAATACATTTATAAATATTTTACAAAGACTTTTGAAAGCCCCAGAGTTGTATGCAAATGCAATTTGGAGCTACCTTGGAGTGAATTTAAGGGAATAGTCTTTGGAACCTGGATCTCAAGGTTCAAACTTGAGCTCTTCCCCTGTGGGGTGTGTTAACTCCCCTCTCGAGTGTTCTGATTTCCAAGGTGCACTATTGGTAGTAACCTGATCTCAATGGCTGTCATGAGCTCATACATGTAAAACTCCACCATAGTTCTCAGCACATAGCAAGCACTAGATAAGCAAAACTGGTTATTATATACTAGAGGCCCAGTGCACAAAAATTTGTGCACTTGGGGGGTGGTCTCCCTCAGCCCGGCCTGTGCCCTCTAGCAGTCCGGATCCCTCTGACAGCCCAGGAGCCCTAAGGAGATGGCCCACTCCAGGCAAGGAGTGGGCCTAAGCCATTAGTTGGACATCCCTAGCGCTGCTGCGGAGGTGGGATAGGCTCCTGCCACGGCCACTGTGCTGTCCAGCTATGAGCCGGCTCTGGCTGAGCGGCACTCCTCCTGTGGAAGCACACTGACTACCAGGGAGCAGCTCCTGCATTGAGCATCTGTCCCCTGGTGGTCAGTGTGTGTCATAGTGACCAGTCATTTTCAGTCGTTCTGCTCTTTGAGTCAATTTGCATATTACCCTTTTATAATATAGGACTAGGGGCCCAGTGCATGAAATTCGTGCACAGGTAGGTGGGGGAGGGGGAGGGCAGGCGGGGAGGTCCCTTAGCCTGACCTGCACGCTCCCCAATTCGAGAGCCCTTAGGAGATGAGCTACTGACGGCTCGGGCCCACTCCATGTGGTTCTCTGCTCTCTGCCAGGCCTGTCTGCTCCACACTATGGGGATGGGCAAGCAGGCCCTGCTGGGTGCTGCCTGCAGGCTGATTGCCTGCTTCCTGGTCGCCCCACTTGCCTGCTCTCTGGTGGATGCAGCCACTGCCCAGCAGGCCATGCTGGGTGCTGCTTGTGGGTCCCCATTGCTTGCTCCATGGTCGCCGTGCTTGCCTGCTCCCCAATTGCTGCTGCCACCACCCAGCAGGCCCTGCTGGGTGCTGCCTGCTGGTCCGATTGCCTGCTCTCTGGCCGCCCGCTTGCCTGCTCCCCCATGGTGGCCACCAATGCCCAGTAGACCCTGTTGTGTGCTGCCTGTGGCATGCTTGTCTGCTAGGGGGTCACCACAGTGACCTCCCAGAGATTCCTTGCTCCCCCATGGCGGTACAGCAGGCCTTGCTGGGTGGTGCCTGCAGTCCGATTGCCTGCTCTCTGGTCACCCTGCTTCCCTGCTCCCCCAATGCTGCCGCCACCAAGCAGCAGGCCCTGCTGGGTGCTGCCTGTGGGTCCCCATCGCTTGCTTAGTGCCCTGTGGTGGCTGATGGGACACAGTGGTCCGCAGAGCCGCCTCTCTGACCAGGTGCTGCAAGGTGCTTTTAGCGCCGGTCGTGCGGCAGCCAATCAGACACGGCGGCCCACAGAGCTGCCGCCCGTGCCGTACCCGCCACCACCCACTCTGTGGCTGCCGGCCTCCGTCTTGGCTGTGTTAATCTGCATACAGCCACTCTGATGGGCTGGTGGGCGTGGCTTAGGTGTCCCGGAGAAACAGTAAATTTCAATATTACACTTTTGTTAGATTATTTGTTGGAAGAGAGCGTGGGACTAAATAGCAATTCTGTGACTCCGGCTGCTATGAATCAACAGGAAACGCCGCACAGCATTCTGGGTTCAGCCCACTTCTCTCTGTGTACCTTCCTCAGGGGGTCCTTCGTTCTAGAACTTCGAGGATGAGGATAAACGGAAGCCTGGCTTTTCAGAAATCCGATTTCTACATCAAAATCTGCTGACTGGATGGTGTTCTCTACTTTGTCTTATTCATTAAAACTTTTCCAGACATCCAAAAGTATGAGCAGAAGCAAACCTTGGAGCAATTCAGTGGCTCCGCTCTTCAAAGAAAACAAAAATTATTTTCAGTTCCCATTATGGATATGGGCATCAAGGAGAGAACTGTGTAGCTTCCCAGGCACTGACAGGCATCTTGGTAATGATCAGACCCATCGACAGATAGATAAATCAATTAATAAGAAAAAGCCTCAGCCACTTTTTTAAAGATCTCAATTGAAGGCATCAGATTTAAAAAAATGCATGAACACTTTTTGTTTCCACCTGTAGATATGATTGCTTCATACAGACCTAAACTTATTTATTGTGAACAGAATGGGAATATGCCGAGTCCCAGTAATTAAGTGCAGTTCTCTTTAAGGCACCAGAGGGGCTGCAGCCCACAGGGGCTTAGGAACAGAGCCCTAAGGAGAGGCAGGGAAAGAGCAAAGAGGCGCTCACACGCGCCAAGAAGAAACGACCTATTGGAATGAAGGGCATGATGGCAAAACCAGGCCGTGGTCCCTGGCCCAGGGGCAGAATTCAGATTTGTACTCATGGAAACGTCCGATGGCCTTCAGTCCGCACAGGAGCACGGAGGCTCTGAACTTTTAGGACAAATACGCCGCCTCGTGTGAGACAATATCAATGAATCATTTGAAACCTGGAGCCCTGGGAGCGGGAGGCGGGCGCAGCTTCTTTCTTGCAGGAGAAGCTAACCAAACAGAAGCCTCCACACTGGTCAGAAGTACATTCCTGAGACTAATACCTTATTACATGCGTGTCCAGAGCCAAACCAAAAACAGGCTCAGTAAGTTTTCCCTGAATTGCACACAGAGAATGCACTGGGGTGGGGGGCGGGGAGGGCGCCAGCTTCGGAGAACCAGCCTTTTGAAACAAGTTGTAGACACAGCCATTAGGATGGGCACGTCGCTATCTCTCCGAGAAGAGCAGTGGCCAGGAGGAGAGGGACTGACCGGCCTCGCTGAGGGGCAGGAGCAGTGGGATCCCCTTCAACCCTTCCCTCCATACTCTCCTGCATAGGGCGCCCTTTGGGGGGGGGGCCTGTGGGAAATGGACTGTCCCTGGTGGGCTCCCACAGCACCCGCCTGCAGGGCAGACTCATAGGAGAGCGAATCACCGGATCCTCGCCCTTTGTCCCCTCCCAGGCTGACTTGTCACTTCTCAGCCCCACCACCCTCCCTCAGGCACGAGGCACCAGGAGCCTTTGGAGACCCCGCATGGGTGAGGGTGCTCACATGTCCAAGGGGTCAGTTTCAGGAAAACTGATAAAGTCACGGTCGCCCTGATACAATGGAAGGGTGTCCCGGCAGGTCCCCAGGAGCCCGTGGGGGGAGTGCGACTGCGATGCAGGATTACTGAGCGCCCTCCCCACAGGTAAGGACCTCAGCTGCTTAGGGAGAGGACTCACCCCCAGCTCTGCAGCTAGGATATTATTAACCTCCCTAAGGCCCAGGTTTCTCTAAGTGGCTTTTCAAAATGTGAGCACTTTGCAAAGGCAGGCGCCAATGTGTGCCTATGACTTATATTTTAATTTATTTAAAAAAATGTATATATTGATTTCCAAAAGGAAAGTAGAGGAGGGGGAGGGAGGGAGGGGAGGAGGGGGAGAGAGGGAGATAGGGAGCTAGGGGGATGGTGACAGGGATAGGGAGAGGGAGAGGGAGAGGGAGAAGCAGATATCAATGATGAGAATCATGGATTGGCTGCCTCCTGCGCGCCCCCTGCTGGGGACATGGGAGTGGTTGATAATACGCGTGTCTTACCTGGTACTCATACTCTGTGAAAGGCAGGAGTTCGGAATCCATAAAAGAGCTGGTGCTTCCATTATAGGTAAGAGCTGGGTTCGGCAGCCCAGGCTGGGTTGCTACTTGCCTCCTGTACAACTCATAGTATAAAACTTGTCCATTTGGCCGAAGCGGTCCTGCCCACCAGAGAGAGACCGTGGGCTGGAACCCCCCGGGAGCCATCCGCACCTCTAGGTGTGGGGGTGGCTGCATGGCAGGGGCCATCTCTGGGGTCAGTACAGATGCCCAGTCACTGGACGCGCATCCCAGCAGGGTGCAGGCTTCAATTCGTGCTTCGTACCTTAAGGACACAAGGCAGAAATTACCCGTTATTGGCAAAATAGAGTTTTGTTTTGTTTTGTTTTTGGAAGAATCTTTATTAAACCAAGAGTTGCCCAGGCGCTGGGGCTCAGTGGCTGAGTGTCGACCTGGGAACCAAGAGGTTACGGGTTCAATTCTTGGTCAGGGGACGTCGGGGTTGCAGACTCGATCTCTAGTAGGGGGCGTGCAGGAGGCATCTGATCAATGATTCTCTTTAATCATCAATGCTTCTCTCTCCTTCTCTCTCTAACAAAGAAAAAAAAATCAGTAACAGTAAAAAAAATAACAAGAGCTTTCGGATAAAAAGGCCAGTAAGTTTATAACTATTCTTATTGATAGCCGACCCTTCTAAAAAGCAACAAAGTTGCCTGGCTGCAGAGCTCTGTTGGTTGAGCATCTTCCCAGAGCAACAAAAGGTCATCAGCTCCATCTCCAGCAGGGGGCATGCAGGAGGCGGACTACCTATGTTTCTCATCAATGCTTCTATCTCTCGCTCCCTCTCCCTTCCTCTCTCTCTAAAATAATAATAAAAAAGAAGTAACAAAGTCACATTTCCATAGAAATTCTTGAACGGCTGAAATCCTCCTGCCTTTCCAAAACAAAGCAGCTCCCCCGTCTGGAAAGGGCGGGCACATTCTTCCCGAAACAGGAGTGCGTGGGGTAAACAAACATTCAGGGTTCTGTCCAGCACACAAACCCTTTCCATCTGCAGAATGCCTGAGCCCAGCGGTGGGGAAGGCAGACGTGGGGAATGTGAGCCAGCTTCCAGCAGCCTTGGGCTCCCCTAACTCTGCAGCTGGGGCTCATAGACTCCCCAAGGAGTGTCCCCAGGCCGCCAAGGAGCACCGTGGAGGTAAGGCCTGCCGGGCCATAACCCCCGCCTGATACCTGACATTTTACAACAGGTTCCCTCACAGCACAAGGAGACCTTTCCCGGCCAAAGGTAACCCAGCCGCACACCAGATTATCCATCACGGAGACACCTTATCACCGTCCAGTTAAACTCAACCAATCAATTACGTTTTGTCTGGTCGCTGGTCTCCTGCTGCTTGCAAAGGTCTATGTATGTGGCAGGACGGCCCCCTTCCGACAAAAGGGGCTTCTGTGAGCAGCGGGTGCCCATGGCTACACAAGTGTGCTTTGAGCTCTGCTCCCATACCCCCCCCCCATTCCAGGGCACCCCTTATTTTCCCTCCAGCATCTTTCCTTCTCCCGTCCTTCCTTTGGTTGCGCAGATGGGGAGTGGGGTGTCACACGTTGGGATCACACCACAGAAAGGTCTCACAGGCCCAGGGGGAGCCACCCACCTGCGGAAGGGCTGCAGCTGGTTTACCGCCAGTGCCCGGGCGCCGAATGAGGGGTGACTCGCGTTGATGTGCACGATCCTGGCTTCTCCTTCGAGCAGCCCTTGGACAAAGAGGGTGTAGTTGACCATCTGGCCGTAGGTCCTCACGGGAGGGTCCCAGGCCACTGCGATCTCCTGGGGACCCCGGGCCTGTAATATTGGAGGCCCCATCCCTGAGGGTGCTGAGGAGCTGGTCCGGTCCTTGACGAGGGGACTCACCGCGGCCCCCTGGCTGTTGCTGGCGGTCACCGTGTAGCCGTACTCCACCCCGGGCGTGAGCGTGAAGTCGTGGAAGCGCGTTTCCAGGCCGGTGTACACGATGGCCCCGTCCCTCCGAAGTTCATAACTTCTGACCTGGCCATTGGGGTTCCTGGGGGGCGCCCAGGTGACTTCTATGGACTCCGAACCCGTGACTTGCAGCTGTGGAGGGTCCATGTTCTGCGGCGGGGCCTCCAGGGTCCGGGCCGAGGTGGGTGCACTCGCTGTGCAGCCTCCGCGCGTGCAGGCGACGAGGGAGAAGCTGTACCGCGTGTCCGGCTGCAGGTGCGCGACCAGCAGGGACAGGCCCTGCCCAGCCGGGTGCTCCTGACCCTCACCTCGGAGTAAGTACTCGGTGATCCTGCCATTCTGCGCGGCTGGCGGGGACCAGGACGCATTGATCTGCGTGGCACTTATGGCCCGGAGGCCTGGAGGGTGCACCCCCGCGGGCGCAGCCTCTGGGGTGGTGGTGTGGGCCGGCTCGCTGGACCCGCAGCCGCCGCTGGCGCAGGCAGTGACAACGTAGCTGTACGTGGAGAAGGGAAGCAGCTCCGCATCCGTGTAACTGAAAGTCAGGGCGTCGAAGCGGAGAGGTCGGGGCGCCCCACTCCTGTGCAGCCGGTAGGACTGGACGATGCCGTTGGGCTGTTCTGGGGGGAGCCAGGCGATGAGCAGGGTGGGGGGACCCGCAGACACAAGGGTGATCGCAGGTGGAGAGAGACCTTCCGGGGGCGCCGGCCCGGTCCTCACCGCGGTCCACGGGCTGCAGGCGTGGCCCGCGGAATTCCACGCGTGGATTTTGTATTCGCACGGCGTCCATGGCTGCAGGCCGGTGTCGCTGCATGCGAACGCATCCCTGTCCCTCGCGTCCTCCGTGCAGACAATCTCCGCATCTGTCCCGTTCCCCCGCGCGCTCCCTGCGAAGCACCTGCGGATCACTTCGTAGTGGGTCATCTTCCCGTTCGGGTGGACGGGTTCCGACCAGCTGAGCTCCACGCTGGTGGGGCCCACGGACCTGATGGCAGGTGGCGCCTGGGAGCGGGGCGGGGCCTCGGCTGTGTGCACGGGCTGGGGGGCCGAGTGGGCGCAGCCTGCCCGGGTGCAGGCCTGCAGGGTCAGCATGTACATAGTGGACGGGTTCAGGCGGCGGAGGAGAAACTGGCGACTCAGGCCCGCGTACTCCAGGCTGCCGTGGTCGCTGAAGATGTTGTAGGTCTGCAGCGGGAAGGGAAGACAGGGAGGGTGACGCGTGGCAGTTGATTTACTGGTGCGGTTACCTCATCCCTTTCACCTGTCCCCTCTGCTAGGCCTCATCCTGATGACCCTCGCCTGGAAAGAACGGTCCGACACTAACTTTTGGAATGTGAGGTAAAGTCCATAGAAAGAGCAGCAATGCTTTTTTTTAAAGGTTGTTTATTCGATAAGCATCTATCTATAAGCTATGGGCTAAGCTATGGGCTGCTGAACATGACTCTTTGACTTAAATGAGTGCTTGTGGGGTTTCCTCCTACTTGTATTTTTTAAAACATAGGGAATAGCCTAGCTCGCATGGCTCAGTGGTTGAGCGCTGACCTATGAACCAGGAGGTCACGGTTCAATTCGGGTCAGGGCACATGCCTGGGGTGTTGGCTCCATCCCCAGTAGGGGGCGTGCAGGAGGCAGCTGATCAATGATTCTCTCTCATCATTGATGTTTCTCTCTCTCTCCCTCTCCTTTCCTCTCTGAAATCAATAAAAAAAAAATATTTTTTTTAAAAAAAGGAGGGAATAGCATTCAATTTCCCTCTTTTATAGGTGCCAAGTGCCCTGGCTCATCCTGAGTAGATTAAGCAGGTCCCATCCACATTGTCCATCTCCCATGACATTTTCTGGGAAATGGAATTACAGTGCATCAGCATTCGTTTGGGGGCGCCAGGGCTGTGTGTGTGTGTGATTGTGTGTGTAGGTACACACACGTATACATTCATACCCAAGTACAGATGCCACCTTGGGTGACAGGAAGCTGGAAAGAGCCACTGTATTCCCTTACAGGCCATACAGGAATTGCCTGTTCTGTGGGAGAGAAGTATTTTGTTTTGGTTCTGAGGGAACCCATCTGAACGCTCCCCATACAAGCACAGAGCACGTTTCCATCCCATGCTACCCAATGCTCTTTGGAGAAAATGAGAAGCAGCTTAGCCTGCGGGCTGCTTCCATCTTTGAGGTGTTACCTTAATCACGCCATTGGCCCGCACAGGCTCGGACCACCGCAGCAGCAAGGCCCGGCCGCCCTCCCTCTGCTCCACCGTGAAGTTGCTCAGCCCACTTGGGGAAGACTCCGGGGTCTGGACCCGAGTCCAGGGGCTGGACACCTCTCCTGCCTCGTTGGTGGCCACGACACCAATGCGATACGTTGTGTAGGGTTCTAACCCAAACAGGTGGGCCTGATGGCTTGTTCCCTGTAAGAAAATGGGCAGGTTGGTTTGCTCTTACCAAGGGCTAAGGACAGCTGGAAAGTCATTCAACCAGACACATTGGTGATGGCTGCACAAATACCACAGCAGAGGTTTGAATTATTAAGAAAACAATGGGATTTCTTTCTTATTCTTCTAAAAAAATGTTTTTGTTGATATTAGAGAGAGGGGAAGGGAGAAGAAGAGAAAGATAGAAACATCGATGAGAGAGAAACAACACTGCTCGGCTGCCTCCTGCTCAGCCCCTTCTGGGGATTGAGCCTGCAACCCTGGGCACGTGCCCTGACCAGGAACCTCTTGGTTCCTGGGTTGGTGCTTAACCACTGGGGCACACCAGCCAGGTTTTTATCTTGTTCTTGACACCCTGGTTGTGTGATTGCAGACACATACAAAGTGTGGGTCAGAGAGGATCCTTACCTTTTCAGAGCTTGCAATCCATGGGATGTGATACTGAATCTAAAGGAAAAATTCTATGGTGCCTTAGAGATCACCGGCTCACAATGGAATGTGTGGGGACTTAACCTGAACAACCTAATCCTCTCTCCCCAGCTCCCCAGCTGCTTGTTTATACGTAAGACTGCCCACTTCCCCCATCTCCTGCTCTCATTCTTTTGGTGCGTGTTTACATCTTACAATAAAGCAAATAGAGCAAACCCAAGAAAACAGCAAGCCAACTGGACTACTCAATGCACAGAGCCGTATGGAAGTCTACCCTTAGCACAAATGTGAAAACACTGGCATCTGTTAACGCCATAACCGGAACTATGAAACTTACCCCAAGTAACTGTAAGCTAGGCTTTGAGAATTTGGACTTTGTTGATTTAAAATAAAATGAAAGAATGCAAGAATGAGTTTCTTGTGTGTGTTCTGTTTCTGCTCGGAGAGCAACATTTAACATGTTTTGCATAACTGGAGCTTAGAATCTGAATGTTTTGAAAGATCCCAGAATGCTTTTTCTAAGTCTAGGCTAGTAGATACGTGTGTTTACAGATAGGAATTATGTCTGCAAGTGGACCAGTAATGTGTGTATACACACATACACATGCGCGCACACACAAACACATACTTCCTGTTCTATACCGCATCCACTGGATGTGAGCAACCCTGAGGAAGCTCTGACTGGTTTAATAGGATGTTGATCCTTCGTGGTGTGTGAGGTCACCTTGGTCTACTGGATGTTTAAATGAGACAGTTGTCCTCTTTTCTTGGTGGGCATGGCCAGGGGGAGGTGAGTTGGAGAAGAGGAAGTTATTTCTGAGAGTAGGTGCTAGAAGGCATCAGACAAAGTTTTGTGATGGAAATTCTCTCTAATGGGGAGGTATCCAAATATCATTATGATTAAAATCTAAAACAAGGTGGCAAAATCAAACGGGGTCATCTTTCCCCCACCCCCCAAAAAAATGCACACTGGTAGACAAAACCAATATACCATCGAAATCATTTTTGAAACCATTTCCCCACATTCTTGGTTATGAGTTTTAACTGTGCTAATGTTTCTTCACAAGCGGAGAGAATACAATTTCTTTTCCTTATTAAAAACTAGGTAAGTCCATTTTCCTGTTCCCGTAAGTGCCATTACGATATTTACATGCTCACCTCCTGAAATCTTTTAATATTTAAACATTTGCTAAGCGACCAGACTCTGAAACAAATTCTCCAGAAATACTAATTTCTCTTTTTTAAAATATTAAAAGTTCGGCCCATAAATATTTAAAACTGATTTCTCCACAACATCGGATTGGTCTTTTAGATAAATATCGCACAGGGCTGGAATGGTCATAATGAATATTACATCTGAGGATGCTACAAGTCCCGGTTACAAAACACTCTTTTCTGATAAATGATTCCTTTTTGGAGGAAATAGGGCAAACATAGGCAGGATTAATAATGCAGAAAAGGAAACTTCTTTGTTCAGAATATCCAGGCCTCGGGGCCAGAAGAAGCATAAGCTCCAAAGCAAATAGTAATCACCTCTCATAGATTACCTACAACATAGGTAGCCTGTTGGGGGACATTTAGAGAGAGCTTTTGTCATCAGAAGCATGAAAAAGCGTATGGGTTATAAAGCAAAAAAAATACACGTATATTGTAATAGGGGCACTTGCTCAATGACAGCTTATTTCTGAGCCAACAGTCCCATCCGGCCCCTAGATGGCAATACTCGCAAACACTTCTGGTAGCACGAGTACTTGGTGATCAACACCTGGCGTTCAGCCTCGGGACACACGCCAGGCAACCACTGCAGAGATGACACGACTGGTCTCCTTACAGACTGCTTTAACGCACACGGGTGTACTCCTCAGATCCTGAGAGCAGGAGTATTCGGAATGGCCCTGGCCTCCGAACCTTCCTTGTTCGAGGTAGAAATTATGCCTGCAGACCTCACATAGAAGTTTGTTGCCCTCCTGGCGCAGACATGTGGTGAGGTTTGCTCCTACAAAAGGTGGTCACAACAGCTGTTTTGCTTAATTTGGTTACTTCTTTAAAAAAAGAAAAAGAAAAATGACCACACGTAGGAAATGGAAAGGAGAATTTTGATGTCATCGATTTAGACTGAGGACAAGTTCCCATATGAAGTTAATGTCTTATTTCTGAAGAGCAACACACACACACACACACACACACTCACCCCTTGAATAAATCTCAAAAATATCCTTGCTTTCTGTCAATGTTTAGTGAAGGCCAGATGAAAATAAAAAGTTTAAAATAGAAAAACCACCCTTACCAATGTATTCTTTGACATTTTAGGAAATAATTCATGTTATTTCTCCCTCAGTAGATTTCCAACCTCTAAGTTCACCATCTGAGATCCCTGCTGGAAAGTCTGGGCACTGTTCACTCTGTGGATGGGGCTGTGTCTTGTTTGTTCAGTTACGTGTTATTTTTCTTACAATAGAGAAATTTGCTTGAGCACTGCCAATCTTTAATGTTTTGGATTTCATTCCTTCCTTTGGAAAGGTAGCATTCTGTACCACTAACCTGCCGAAGTCATCATTAAAACCATTTGACTGCTTTTCTCTCTTCTTTATGTACTTTTGTTGTTAATCCTCATCTGAGGACATTTTCCCCCTCTGATCTTTAGAGAGAGTGGATGCAAGGGAGAAGAGAGAGACAAGGATTGATTGCCTCCTGCACATGCCCTGGCCTGAGCCAGATCAGGCCTGCAATCCAGGTACAGGCCTTTTTTTTCTTTTTTTAAATATATTTTTATTGATTTCAGAGAGGAGGGGAGAAGGAGAGAGAGAAACATCAATGATGAGAGAGAATCATTGATTGCCTGCCTCCGCACGCCCCCCACTGGGGATCGAGCCCAACACCTGGGCATGTGCCCTGACCAGGAATTGAACTGGTGAGCTACATGTGGCTGGGCCCAGGTACATGCCTTTGACTGGAAATCTAACCCAGACCCTTAGGTTCTCAGGCTGACGTTCTAACCACTGAGCAGACTGGCCAGGGCTTTTCTCTCTTCTGTTCTGCCTTCCCATGTAGAGACTGTCTTAATTTGAAAATGCGTTCTTCTTGGGCATCATTTTGCTCACTCTTCTCCCTCACTCTCCCATCCTACTGATGGATGTTTTTGCAAGATTCAGATGTCGCTCTGTCGTCCTTCCTTCCTTCCTTCTTACCTCTGTTCCTCTTCCCCTCCCCCCACCTCCATGCTTTCCCTGACCTGTGGGCTTCCCTTTTCTCTTTTTCCTCTCCATGTCCACGTTACACAATGTTCATATTTTTTATTCTAGACGTATGTTATCTCATTCTGTTAGGCAGCAGATGAAAATAATGACTCAGCCAAGGAACATAGAAATAATCCTTTCTCCACAACCTACTATTTCCAGTGAGATATGGCCCTTTTTTCCCCCTTTCAACTCATATGCATAAGGGTGAGGGCCTGGAGACAAATCGGATCATCCTTTCGTAAGACACACAGACAAGACGTCCTGGACCAGGCGCAGCTCTGTTGGCAATTAGAACCACATCTGACCCTCCCCACTCGGCTTCCGGGGGCACATGGCGCCACTTGGCGCCTTCAGCAGGCTGACAATTTTACACCTCCTCCTCTGATTATTTCTGACGACTGCAAGTGCCCCAAAGGTGTCCACGGGGTCAATAGGTTTATGTAGGTTGAAAATGATCAAAAATTACCATTGATCCGTAGCTGTCAATAAAGGGCTGCGTGGGGAGACTTCCTGCACAAATGTTTAAACTGCATAAAGCAACCCAACTTAGTCATCTCTGAGGCTATCGATCTGATGAGCCAGCAGTTGGCAGGGCTCTCCCTCTGGTCTTTGTGGTGCACATTCACTGAGCCCACTTACCGTGGCCCCCAGGCGTCTTCCCACCTGCTCCTCTCCTGCCCTGAACCCAAACAATACTGCACGGGCCCTGATGTGCTCCTCCGCAGAGTATCCGGGGTGCTTGCTCCCCTTGCAAAGCGTTCCTCTTGCTGGTCACCAGCAACTTCACGGATTGTCAGCTTGGTGGGGTTTCTTCTGTCTTTGCCCCTTTTCATTTGAAAACGACTGACTTAAATCCTTCCCCTCCTTAGTCACAGTGAATGCCAATGTCCCCTTTTTTTGCACAGGGGGAACTTGAAAGGAATCTCGATTTAAATATATTTACTTCTGTCTACTTTAGTGGAACCGCTTGGTTTTATTCTAAGTCATAGTTTACCTTGTCATTATAAAATAAAAGAATGATTGTGGACAGGTTTCCAGGTTAGATTAAAAACTAAGCAGAAGAAGTAGGGAGCCATCTCGTTTACCGTTACCTAAACATCCTGCCTGGGGCAGAGCGTGTCTAGTGCCCTGGCTGACTTATCCACATCTTCATCCTGACAAACCCGCAGAAAATATTTCTATGACACCATAAAGCAAGGTAACCCGAGGCCTGTGTTCTATAGGGCTCTCTGTCTTTCTCGTCATAAAGTTAATGTTTGAGTTCTCCAAGGGTTGGCCAACATTTGTGTATCATTTTCACTCATTTTGTAAAATGGAAATTTGTCTTGATATGGAAGTGATCTCCTTATTACTCAAAGCCAAATGTCAACCTTGAATCCTTACCTATGGTTACCTACGTATGAGACCTTCAAGCCTGCAAAATGTTAGCAGAACCAGGAGGCATCCACTGATGTCACATGTACACTTATTTTACCCCTAGAGGTCTGATGCACGACATTCATGCAAGGAGCTCGGCCCTCACAGCCCCGGCTGCCTCGGCCCATCATAGCACCAGCTGCCTCAAAGCCCTGCCCACTGGTCGTTCCGGAAGGTCGTCTCAAAAATTATTCTGCCATGCAGTCTAATTAGCATATTAAGCTTTTTATTATATAGGATGGTCATCTCTGCACACATACCTCCTGACTGGTGGGACAAAGACACATTTTTTTGATGGCACATACATGCAGAATTGTTCCGGAATCAAAGAGCAACTCACAAGAAAGGTAGAAAAAAATACCCGTTAGGTTCATGGTTTATGATTGTAGGTGCGTAAACCCTGTGTACATGGGAGGTGACATTGCTAAGTGGCAGGGTGGCTGACAAGATGGTCAGTGAAACATGCAGGATTGTTGGGCAACAGCTGCACTGAATAGCTTACACAGGCTCGAGCATCTGGCTTGTACCACATTCTGCAACGTGGCTGTGATAGATATAAGATGAGTACCAGGCTCCTGACTTTCAGGACTTTATAATCTACAGTCATAAATGCTAACCTATGAATACAGATGCACACAATCTGGAGTGTGGTCAGTGCTGTCAGTAACGGGGTGGGGGGAAATAAGGAGGGACTACTTCTGATGGAGAAGGGAGAGGCAGGCGACGACTTCATTGAGAGGTGGCATCTGATTAGGGAGATGGAGGGTTTGAGTGGATAAAGCGATGTGAGGAATTGGAAGGAAGGAGAGAAGAAAGAGCTGGGAGCTGAATGGAGCTGACGTGTTGTGGGTACAGAGGAAGAGTGGGGGGCGGGGGTCAAGGCTGGAAAGAGATGGCACAGGACTGCACATTTTACCCTCAAGTTCCTGGACTACATTTGTATTGGGATCCCTGTTCGTGGTGTCAGATATGGGGGGATGGTGTTCTCTCTTCTTGCGACCAGCACAGAGAGAACTCGGGGGCTGATGAAATCTTGAATGGAAGGCGACAAGGTTAAGGAAAATGGAATAAAACAAGACAGACAGAAATAGAGGAAAGCTGGGACCTGGTATGGCGTCTGCTCTCTGATAGATGAGCAGGGCCCAGAGCCAGTGCATAATCTTTTATATATAGCCAAATACCAGGAAGTGTTCCTAGGGGTAAGTAAAAGGGGTGATGTGTGTGATCTTGTAGCTTCCTTGTAAACAGTCACCTCTGGGTGGGTCCGAATCACATTCATTCCTGGTGCTTGACTAGATTTAGATAAGAACCCTTTCCCCAGCACCTGGCTTTGAAAGTCAACTGAGGCATTGCCACCTCTTGGTTAGATACGTCCCCAAGAAAAGGTTCTGCTTTCATCATGGGTTGAGTTGACATGAATTTAAAAGAAAGCCAGTGCCTTCCCTGGCAGGGGGCTTTCCACTTGATAAACAGTACCATTAGGCAATAATTTTAAGAACTAATTATGTACAAAGAGCTCTACAATGCAACTGGAAGGAATAATGGAAGAATTTTACAATTTTGCCCTATTGTGGCCAGTGACTAATAAAACAAAAAATCTGCCAACCATTCATTCATTCATTGGTTTGTTATTCAGCCCAAGTATAGGCTGCCCGATACAGAAGGTAGCAGAAGAGTCTTTACTTAGATTTAAAACATCTTCGTTGAATGTCTGCTCCATTTCAAAACTTGTAATTACTCTTTAGACACAAGTGTTGGTCTTTTGAAACCAGTCGAGGTGGGGATTATGACAACTAAACCGAATAAGCCAATTACACGTCCTCTGTCCTGACCCACTATCACAATCTCATGTACCTGGACCATGTCTTTCCCCGGTCATGGGACGTATGTGTGTGTGGAGTCACCAACGCCCTTGCTGCAGTCCCTCCTGCCCATCCAACAGCCATGAGGCAGCTGGGAAAGCTCAGGGATACTATTGGTGCAACAGAATGAAGATCATTCAAAAGGTACACACGGTAGGAAAGCAGTCCAGTCTCAAGGCTCTACTCATGTCACAGGGCTTCACTGAAAACATTTCAAGAAAACATAAGAGCACATGCTCCCTTTGAGTAATGACAGTTGACTAGTCAGAGGCCAGTGCTCATAACATCTGTAAATTTCAAACTTCAGATGTCTGGTATGGAGTATTCACACGTGAGTTCTGTGTGCTCTTTACCCCCACAAACACCTGCATTCATAAAAGAAGAATGATGTGTGAAAATGGGAGTTATTTCTTTTTCTTTCATTGGATAACACTGGTGATTATATAATGGGGGTGAGGGTCAACACAAAAAGAAGATAATTCACAGTCATTTCTTTATAGACAAATGGGCTGTATCAATTTAATCTATAAAGCAAAAGCTCGAGTCCTTGTAAAATGAATGATGATGCCTCCGCTACAGTAAAAACACTGGGTTAAAAAATAAAAAAAGGATGGCTTCAAAATGACCCATTTTTCAATGGAGAAGAAAAAAATTAAATTTGTGGTAATTAAATGTTAAAGTGGCAGACCAGTCACACTAAATATTAAAAAGCGGTACTTCCACTCTATTAAAATGAAGCATGTGCAAACTCTGTGGCCCAGCAGGTTCTCTCTGGCCATGTATTTTATGGCAACACTAGGGAAACTGTCCTAAACTACATTTAAATGAATTTCATTCCAGTCTTGGTCTTGTAGTTACGCAATCCTTGATTAAACATCTTTATTGAGGGCCCTGGGCTGGCTGTTTCTTCTCCCTTTAACTCACTTTTAAAATTTTTTAAACATTTGTCTTTATTATTGAAAATATTACTTACGTCCTCTTTGTGGTTTTGTTGCTGTTGTTTTCCCATTGATCCCCTCCACCCTGCCCTCGCCCCTCCCAAGCTTTCTCCACACTATTGTCAGTGTCCATGGGCTATGTGTAGCCTATATATATATTACTAGTGGCCCAGTGCACGAAATTCGTGCACATTAAAAGGGGGATTAGAAGAAATATTTTAATATTGCTATTTGCCCTTTCTCTATGATAGAAGTGTCAGAGATTAAAGAAAATTAGTAAAACGTATATGAAAATCTTCCTCCTGTCAGAGTCTGGGGTGCACCATGGAACCCAGAGTCAAGTCTTCAACCACCCACGTGTACCTCAAAATCGCTCAAGACCCAAACCTGGATGGCCTCCCTTCATTGGGCTAGATCCAGACCCGGCCGGTCCCACCCTGTCAAGCCCTGCCAGGTGTGTGTGGGGGGGGTGCAGCCTCAGGTCCCCTGGGTGCCAGGGCAGGGAGGCACGGCCTGAGGTCCCTCATCAAGCCCTGCTGAGCGGAGGGAGTGGCCTGTGATCCCCCAGCCTGGCGCCGGGTCAGGGGGCATAGCCTGAGGTCTCCTGGCCTGGTGCTGGGGTGGGGGGCATGGCCTGAGGTCCCCTGCCCAGCACCAGGGCGGAGGGCACACCTTGAGGGCCCCCGTCAAGTCCCGCTGGGTGGGGGGCACAGCCTCAGGTTCCCTGGCCTGGAGCCAGGGTGGGGGGCATGGCCTGAGGTCCCCTGGCCTGGCACCAGGGAAGAGGGTGCAGCCTGAGTTCCTCTGGCCTGGTGCCAGGGTGAGGGGAAGCAGCCTGAGGTCCCCTGTCAAGCCCCATGCAAGAGGTGGGTGCACATGCAGCCTCAGGTCCCTGCTGATTGCTCCTTAAGGCTTCTTATGGGAACTTAGCCTCAGCTGTGGGTGCAAATTGACTGGAGTGACAATTTGCATATTCCCTCTTTATTATATAGGATATATAATAAAAGCCTAATATGCAAATTGACCAAACAGCAGAACGACTGGTTGCTATAATGCACACTGACCACCAGGGGTAGACACTCAGTACAGGAGCGCCCCAGCCCACTGTGCCCCCCCACCACCCCCACAATCACCCAATGGTAACTCTGCAGATCAGCCCTGATTGCTGGCCAGGCCTAGGGACTATCCATGCATGAATTTCATGCATTGGGCCCCCTGTATGTAAATTCCCATTAATCTCTCCTCCCTCACACCTCTACCTCACCCCTACTTCTCTCTGAGATTTCAGTCTGTTCCATGTTTCTATGTCTTTGAATCTAGTTTGTTCATCGGTTTATTTTGTTCTTTAGAGTCCACCTATGAGTGAGACCATGTCATGCTTATCTTTCTCTGACTGGTTTATCTGTCCTGGTGACTCACATTAGCCCCAAGTCTGCAAAGGTAACATTAGCTCATCTCTCCACTGATTCCTATTTAACTGCAACAGCCCACTCTCCTCTTCCTCCTCCCATTTTGACACTCCTTTACCTGCTCTAGATTTTTTTCTTTTCCACAGCACTCATCTGTCATTTCCAACAGATGATAGGCCCTATTTGGTTATCATGATGATTATGGATTGTCTATCTCTCTTTATCAGAATGTAAGTTCCACTGGGAGGGGAGGGGACACGTGTCTGTTTCATCCCAAGTATCTCTAATCCTGCCTGATACTGAGAAAGTGCTCAACAAACACTGGGGCTGTCAGTGAAGTCAGACAGGATTTAAAATAAAGGAGTGGGGTGAAGAAGAGAGTGAGGAGGGAGTCTAAGGAAGAAAGAGTACAAAATGAGCCTGAGAAGTGTCTTAGGCGTCTAGCAAAAAAGTGTAGACAGGGCCCTGGACCGAATGCAAGTTACCCTTGGAAGCAGAAACATGTGAACAGTTTTATGATAATAAATGTAAAAACATAGAATGGAAAATTCGAGAAAAATAGAAAAACATTAACCAATGTGCTCAATAATAGATTGCTCAGCTTTAAAATACAATAAAACGAAGACCCGAATCAGCCCCCTATTTTAAAGAGGCCCCAGACCAGAGAGTTTTACCAGAGAAGTTTTCTGTTCCTGTTTTTAATTAAATCTGTGAGTAACAGAAGATTACATCGTGTTTGAGAAAATAGATAAAATGTGCTAGATAGCAAACTCAATCTATGATGTTAGAATAATATCGTAACTGAACAGGAACTGAACGAGAAAGACCCCTGAAAAGCTCCCGCCATGCACTCAGATCAGGATCCAATCAGAACCCAGGTGGTGTGGGTAGATGTCCATGTTGGTGGCATGCAGAGCAGTCGTGATACGATACTGAGCTGTTGCTTCGAAAACATTTTAATAGAACGGGATTTACAACTTCCCCTTTTTTCAGATTTTTTCGTTAATATTAGAATTAAATTAAAGCATTAAGTCAACTAGCTTCGTGCAAAGCAAATTATGTCGGGTTCAGCAGTGAGGGCTCTGCTATGGAATATTTATTGACTCAAGCTTATTAACTTGTAAATCCTCTAGTTTTAGATTATGATCTATTGATTATCTGCTTTTATTTGCATTCTAAATGAATAAACAAAAGGAAATAATGGCGGTTGTTTAGTCATTACACCTTAAGAGACAATGTTCTTATGCTAAGCATACTTAATTAAAAATAAAAACACCTTTTATTTGTTCCGAGAGCCAGAACAAAGTTGTGGTTCTATTTTCATGTAGGCAAATCAAAGACTGTTTTCAACCCTGCATAATCATTTCTATTAGACATTTGGACAAAACTGGAAAAAAATAGTTTCTCGCGGAGGATAGAAAGTGTGCTGTGAGTTTGGCATTTTGAATGCATATTAAAATTATCCTATAATCTATTATTTTCCTTGGTTTGTTTTAGCCAAAATGATCTCTTTTATGTGTGAGAGAAGCCCTGTGATTGAATGTCTGGGGAATGAGGCAAACCTTTGAGAGTCCAGATGCCTTAATCAAAAAGAAATCAATTGATGCCCTTGTTGGTGTTTTAGTTCATTGGGTGTCCTGTTCACCTAAAGGTTGCTGGTTTGATTCCTAGTCAGGGCACATGCCCAAGTTGTGGGCTAGATCCCCAGTAGGGTGCATGCAGGAGGCAGCCAATCAATGTTCTGCTCTCACATCAACGATTCTCTCCCTCTCCCTTCCTTTCTCTCTCAAAATCATTTTTTTTTTAAAAAAAACAACAACTGAGAATCAGAAGACCTGAGTTCAAGTTTTATCTCTGTCACTCAGAAGAGAGAGACCTTAGGTGAATTTCTGAGTATCCTATATAATAAAAGCCTAATATGAAAATTGTCCCCTCTACAAGAAGTTCAACTAGAGGGTGGGGCTGGCAGCTGCGGCAGGTGGCTGGGGGAAGGGAATCATCCCTGGCGGGCAGCCACTAGGGACCCTACCTGTGCATGAATTTTATGCACTGGGCCTCTATTTGGTTTATAATAGTATCTTTGTCATAGACTTTTGTAAGGATTAAGCCCACAATTGTATATATGATATGTTTTAAGTTTGAGATTACAGACTGCCAAAATGGAATTATGACAAAAACTAGAGAAAGATTAGGGACATTATCAAGAGCTCCTGGGGCTTGGAGTTGGATATAGTAACCAGAAAACGTGTCTCTATTTTGTAATGAATGAGTCCTATTCTGGTTTACCTAGAACATGGGGACATTCTGGAAGATTATATGGGAAGAAATAAATGATGTTAGAAAGCCAGGGGATGGACTCACATTCAAGGAGGGTTTATTTACTAGTATATGAAGCTTATAGACCCAAAGAACAGATTTAAAAGCTGTGAGAGTGTCTATGCTACACACTCATCTAATGGCTAAGTCTGACATGGCCCAGCATTTCTTTGTCCAAGGGGTGCTGGTGGCTGGCCATGACCTTCAGAATGCGAAGCTGAAGGTCAGCACACATGTTGATGGGTCCTGGCAGACTCCTGAAGCCCAGAATCAGATTATAAATCTCTGTTCCTGAACTGTTTTCTCTCAAATTTCTCTCCTTCAAATTTCTGCTCCAGTGTCACCTTCTTGTGAGACCTTCCCTGACCTCCCTCCATTAAATACGACCCTTCTAGTCCCAACAGGCCACACCCTCTCTATCCCAATAGGCCACACCCTCCCTGTTCCAACAGGCCACACCCTCCCTGAACCAAGAGTCCACACACTCCCTGTCCTAACAGGCCACACCCTCCCTGTCCCAACAGGCCACACCTTCCATGTCCCAACAGACAACACCTTTCCTGTCACAACATGCCACACCCTGCCCCCTCCCAGGTCTGGCCAACATAACACTCCCTGACTGGCTGTCACAGCACCACTGATACCTCCTCTGTGATTTATTTTTCTCCATTGTACCCCATAAATGCACACACATACACACACAGTCTTTCTCCCACTAGAATAAAAGAAGGAAGGATTTCTCATCTGGATTATCCACTGCTGTATACCCAGTTGGCATATATTAGGTACATACCAATTGGATGAGTGAATGAATGAGTGAATGAATTAAGTCTAGAGTGGTCCCTGGAATGGGAAGAATGAGAGTTTTACAACTGGAGGAGATGGAAATATTTACCTCCTCTATTTGCCTTTAACAGATAGTGTTATATTATTACAGTTTATGGTTCCATGCAAAATGCATTAATAATTTGAACTAAGCTATCTTTGGAAACATGGGTGGCTTTCCACATTCCTGAAAGAATTAAAAACGGTGATTCAAATCTAGTTCTAACCCTCTATAATAATAATTGCATAATATTCTAATTAGATTAGACATCCTTCCAGATGACCTTCCGGACAAAAGCTGGGGTTGTGAGGGAAGCCCAGGTCCTGGGTGCCTGCTGGTGGCTGGAGGGAAGTCTGGGTCCTGGGTGCCAGAGGGAAGCTGTTGCTGGCAGCCGGGGGAAGGAAGCCTACTCTTGCATGAATTTTGTGCATCGGGCCTCTAGTACATTTATAAATGAAGAACAAGGAAACGGCCAGGTTCACACTTCTTGTAATCCAAGTCCTTTGTCAGTCATAGTATGAGGTATAAACACTAACAGTCCAGTCATATTCAACCAGAAGTTGACCAAAAAAAATTAAATTATCAAGGGGATCATTTGGAGAATAGACTGGCACCTAATATTATTGATGATGAATCTTTTATTAAGGATTGTATTATGCCTTGCGATACTTGCTAATAATAGTAGCTCATGATTCATCAAATATTCTATTTATGATTTATGCATAGCTACTCCTTGTTAAATTCCTCTTCTTTTAGTGTAATTTTTTCACTACTACGTGTTTTATAATTTATAAATATGCATATCATGGGGTAGTATGCTCCAAAAGTTATCTAATCTAATAAAAGCGTAATATTGAAATTGACTGTTTCTTCAGGACACCTAAGCCACACCCACCAGCCAATCAGAGCGACTATACACAAATTAACCCAGCCAAGATGGAGGGCGGTAGTCACAGAGCTGCTGGAGTAAACAGGCAGCTTCCGTTGCAGCAGGAGTAAAACTGTTTGCCGGCCACCTGGGCAACCTTTGTGCTCCAGGCAACAAAGTATTTGCAACATTGTCTCAATTATAGAAGCCTTGGAGTTGAAGCAAACAGCAGTCCTGGCTGTGACTACTGAGGTAACATTCTTTCAATTTTAGAAGCCATGAGCTGAAGCAGACAGGAGGCTTCGTTACCTGCCTAGGCATTGGCTTAAAGGAACAGTATCAATTATAGAAGATAAATAAACCCCAGAAACCTGCTTCTAGCCAGGCTTGCTAGGACATTGGGTCAATGGGAGCCTTGGGCACCTGAAAGCCTGAAAACAGCCCTCAGTCCATCACCCATGCTGGCCACACCCCAATGGGGTGAGAGACTCCACTGGGGGGCTTGGCCAGCCTGCAAACAGCCATCAACCCCATCACCCAGGCTGGCCAGGTACCCCAATAGGGACCCAAAACCTGAAAGTACTGTGGCAGTCTGAAAGCCTGAAATGGCCCTCAGGCCCACACCCAGGCTGGCCACACCCCAATGGGGTGAGGGACCCCACTGGGGGGGCTTGGCCAGCCTGCAAACAGCCATCAGCCCCTCACCCAAGCTGGCCAGGTACCCAAGTAGGGACCTGAACCCCGAAGGACTGTGGGCAGTCTGAAAATGTCCCTCAGGTCTTCACCCAGGCTGCCCAGGCACCCCAGTAGGGACCCAAAACCTGAAGAGACTGTGGGCAGCCTGAAAATGCCCCTCAGCCCCATCACCTAGGCTGACCAGGCACACCAGCAGGTAGACATCCCCAGAGGGGTCCCAGACTGCGAGAGGGCAAAGGGTGGGCTGAGGGACCTCCCAAGAGCACAAATTTTTGTGCACCAGGCCCCTAGTTACTTAAAGGGGTACACATTCTCAAATGTTTGGAGACACTGGCCTATATTCACATTCACAAAGCAATTATTAATTTTTAAAATATGTTTTATTGAGTTTTTACAGAGAGGAGGGGAGAGGGATAGAGAATTAGAAACATCAATGAGAGAGACACATTGATTAGCTGCTTCCTGCACACCTCCTACTGGGGATGTGCCTGCAACTAAGATACATGCCCTTGACTGGAATCAAACCTGGGACCCTTTAGTCTGCAGGCCGATGCTCTATCCACTGAGCCAAACCAGTTAGGGCCACAAAGCAATTATTAAGAAGGAAAAGAGCACAGTCATTTTCCTCTCTGAAAAATTAAAAAAAAAAAAATCCCATCACTAGTTTGTTATGAATGAAGTTCCAAAATCAAAACAAGTAACCCACTGGGGTCATTGCCTTGTGACGGACCAAGTCCAGTAATACTTTGTGGGAAATCAATGCTTAAAGATAATTTGTGAAAAATGAATTTTGTCCCTTTACTAACTTCCCAGTGAGAGGTGATGGCTATTATCGATAAAAATGACACCAATTATCATTGCGTGGGTGACAATGAAGAACGTAGTTGGAGACAAAAGCCCTCCCTGTAAGATGTGCATGTCACAAAATCATACTAAACCCGTTATGCACATGGGTTATTTTAACCAGTCACACTGCTACATGTGTTTAGTAGTTCCTTTTACTATTTCTCAGGCTGAATGATTTGATTTCAATTCTCTATTAACCTTAAAATCTTAGAATGAAGGAGACCAATGCAAATCCAAGTGGCTCTGGCAAGGTGTAAAACATTTACACTGTCTCTTGTCCCCTGTTACTTACAAGATTGCAAGTGATCAGTTACTGCAAGAAGATTCTATGCTGGGAGGGAAGCGGGAGGGAGCTGCGGGCCCAGGGCCTCCCCAGTCTGGGGAGTGACGCTCAGTTATCATGGTGACTGTCTTCTTAACAATCGTGCAAGTGCATCATTCACTGTGGGTGACTAGAAACAGATGAAGAGGGGCTGAAAAATGGGAGGATTTTCCTTGTCTCGTGTCTCTCTGATAACGAGGCAGACTCTGGAGCATGAAAGATGAGGGCAGCCCCATTCCAACCCGAGCACGTAGTCGCCATCTGGGCATTTTCAAAGCAGGACACTGACACGCTCAGATGTATCCCCCAGCAGGGTGCAATAATCCAGCAGTAAAAAGCAAACTGCAGTGAGGGATGGCCGCCTCCACACTTGCAATCACCCCAGCCTGGGAAGAGGCTAGGATTTTCTAGAAACTTTGGCTGAGGTTGCATCTTCACTGCTCACTGGCTGGGTCAGTGCCCAGAGGGCTTCTGGGACTAAGCAGACGTGTGGTATATACACAGATCCAGCAGAGGGTGCTCTCCTCATGGAGAGACTGGGGTCAGACCTTTCTGAATGGAGCCCTAAGCTTAAGGGCTCAAAAGTGAAAATTCTCAGGAGACCACACCCACTACGACTGAAGCCATTGCCTTCAGAAACGTTCACCACGGAAACAAACACTGACTTTTAACAGGATGTCTTTGGTGTTCAAAGGGGTTCCCAGTTGAGTCATTTCTTTTAGTTGCTACTGAAGGCAGACCCTTAACAATGAGAATTACTACTTACTGATAGTAAGAAAACCAAGAGAATCAACACTCTCTCTTTGGACCTTTCAAGGTGAGAGTTCAGAATCTGTTATTTTTGAAAGCCTCCAACAGCGTCTACAGATACTCTAGTCACGCAAATGAGTCAACACTACATCAGCTAAAAAACCCTCAAACCCTCCTCGTCTTCGAGCTGTTCTTATGAGGGGCATATTGCAATGACAGAAAAAAAAACAACAACCTATGACTTATCAGAATAAATGTCACATTGATAGAAGCATAGGCTCTTTGGCCACAAAACGCAAATGCTCAAGTTAATCTGTGTACTGCACAGATTTTCACAGAATTTTAATTGTATAGACAGGGCGTTATATAGTCTTTTCTTCAGTTCACTCACATTTGAAAAATGAGCATTTGCAAGATCCAGGGAAGTTCACAGGCTTCGCCTTGGCTGGGTTGTGCCCTGACGACTAGAGAGGCTACAGATGCCATTGCTTCTTGTAATAAGAGGCACAGACACATCCTAATGAAACTACCAATTGCTGAAAGTTACTTCAACTGTCTTTCCACCTTAGGAAGGAAAGAAACTCTAAGGAAACACAAATGAGAGAATTAGAGAGATAATGTTTTAGGGAGAAACCTTGTCAAAGAAAATCTCCTTAAATCTTCCCAATGAAATAATGTCCTTGTTTCTGGTTGAGACTGCAGATACATTTCAGAGGAAGATTCCTCCAGATTGTTCTAGAATTCCCCAAAGATCTTTATTTCTTTTCCTGGTCTCTCTAGATGCATCATTTTTTATTCTGCTCCCTGCTAAAAAATCTTATTAGCTAATCTAACCATTCAATTTATCCTGCCTATTTTGTAATGAATAAATAGCCAACATTGCTAATTGGCCACCTGGGGTTCAAAGAGGGGAAACACTGAGCTGATGTCTGAATGTCACTGGGACAAGCTGACAACACACTGACCACACTCTATTTCACAAGATATAAAATTGTGCTTCCTCGCCGTATGCGCCCCTCCCTCCCCTCCTTCCATGGCTTGACTATGAGGCTAATATAATTTTTTAAAAGTGATTTATTTCTAACAGATGTGATCATCTGGCCATAGGGACCTGGATGCACAGTGCCCCTAACAACTTTAATTTCTGGGTAGAAGAAGCACATATCCCACTAATAAATGATTATCACTCCGTTAAGGAAAGATGCTGAGGCGTGAGGTAGGAGGACCAGGTACTTCTGGGCAGAAAGGACATGCAGATGGCGTTTCCTGAGGTCCCACCTCTTCTCAACTCAAATGTGCTAATTATTGTGTTTCTAGAACATGGTAGATCATGAAGGAAGAACATCAGTCATGGTTTAATGTATATCGCACTATTAAAAATATTTATGTATTGATTTCAGAAAGGAAGGGAGAGGAAGAGAGAGATAGAAACATCAATGATGAGAGAGAATCACTGATTGGCTGCCTCCTGCACGCCCCACACTGGGGATTGAGCCTGCAACCCAGGCATGTGCCTAGACCGGGTATTGAACCGTGACCTCCTGGCTCGTAGGTCTACTCTCAAGCACAAAGCCACGCTGGCAGGGCCACCATGCTACTGAGAAAGCTCGTTTTAGGTGTACATTAAGTTTCTTGTAAACCGGGTATTACACAGGTTAGGTAAGAGAAGATGACCAGAGAGGTCTGGTGTAGAGGGAAGTCATCAGCGATGTCAGGAGAGGGGCGGATGGCACATCCCCCCTAGTTCTCTAAGTGGCTCTGGGACATCACAAGGGCAGGTCCTGGAGGTATGTCCTCACCTCCTTGGCTGGGCTCAGCCTCCATTTCTGGGTGCTGGTGAGGGGGACCCAGAAGGTTGGCGGGATCGTATAGTTTTAGAGAGTAAACATCATGTTCTGATAACCTGTACAGGTATTTTTTTTTTAAATCATGTTTTGGTCTAAGAGGCGCAAAAATGTGAAAGATTACCAACTTCCTCAAAAAGCAGTGGTCTTTACTGTTATACTCAAAAGATGATGCTTTTTTGGAGTAACCCTCCTTTTAACATCGGTCCCCGAATAGCAGGATTGGTTTCTTCAGAAATAGAGTGGCAACTATCATCTCAATACTTACTAGTCACTCTTAAGAGAGACCATGGAGTATGTCATCCCTTCTCCCCAAGAACAGAAAGACTTAAAAAGGTCAACTTCTATCATCTGGCCTAGTACTGGTTAGCTGTCCCCCACCTGGGACAAGATGGGCACCTGGGCCGCATCCTATGACAAGAGAATTAGGATCAATTCCTGGATGGGGTTTCTCCCTGAGAGTCCTGCAGAGGAGAGGGGACTGCTCTTGACACAACAGAGGTAAGAAAGCAGAGTTTTCAAGGCAGCTTCTGGTTCATATGCGTTCCTTTGTATGCCGGTTGCCTGCCATGATGTTTATGTAATTCTGACAGGGTTCTTAATGACACACTAACAGATTGTAAAACACGCTGCTGGCATTGACTTGTTTTTTTTTTCTATATTTTTAAAACAATGTCCTTCATGTAACAGTAGTTAAGCGCGGCAGAAGGACATCATTAGAGCCATGGTTAAAGTGTAATTTACACCATTAGGAAGGCAGGAGCAATTTTTATTGCCTGGCAATTTTCTTGCTGAAATATTTGGACCATATGGCTCCATTTGTGTAATAACCTTAATTTCTGCACCCTTCAGGTCTGCCTCCGTCTCCCACGGAATGGGAAAATGCAGTTTAGCAGAAAAGGCAACTGCCTATACTTAGAGAGTGGAGATTAATAACGTGTCGCGTCCTGTTTTTGGTGAAGGAATTGGAACAGCGGCCAGATGGTCTCTCTACAAATAACTGTCAGGGGTCTTGATCTAATCAATACAATGTATTAATACATCTCCCTCTGCAGTTCCTCCGGGGGCTGGCGCACAACATCTGGAATGAATGGGGAGGGGGGCCCCCGCCAAGTAGAAAGCCGATTCTTTTCAGAATCAAACTGAGCCCAATTAATTTTTCATGTATCCTTGATAACTGTTTCATAACGAGCGATGCGTCTTGACGGGCTTGGGGTTGGCAGAGCAGGCTGCCCGTGCTTCCTATCCCCATTCAGTCCACTTATAGCAACCAACCCATTAATCAAGCGATCTGGCAGGAAACCCGAATCTCAGCTCAGCAAGAGATCAATAACCATCGTAAACACACACACACACACACACACACAACACGGAAGCAGCCACTAATGGGCACGGGTATCCAGCCATGACATTAGTAATTGCTGGGGCAAAAATAAAACTCGGGATCATAATCACCCAATGGGAACTTGTGTGATGAAATTCATTACTTGTGTCTTGTCAAAAAGTCGCATTTACCTCCATTGGAAATACCCTGTGATTTTACTAGCTAGACATGGCCACTGTCTTTCAGAGGTAGACAATGAAACTTTTTCAGAATGGATTAAAACTCTCTGATTTTGTAATGTGAATGTTTAATAATCCAAGTAGCATCTACTAGTAAAATGTTTAAGAATGAGTTATTAAGGTTATTTTAAATTCAGAATACCTGCGGGGATCCTTAATACAAGCTTGAGCCCAACCACATATGACCCCCCTGAGCCTGCTGGGCTAAGAACCCTGATGGGATGTCCGATTGGTGTAATTCCTTAACACTGGCTGGCTTTTAATGGAAGGATGTGCACTTCAAATCATAATGTCTTACCATTTTCCCAATGGTTTCATTTCAAATCTTGACTGTTCTACCAAATTCGAACCAGCCATTTTGCTTCTCAGTGAGCAAATCTGCCCTCCCCTTCCTCCTGAAAGAGAGGCGCTGTGACATGACCCATGGAGAAGGGTTCAGAGCAAGAGATGGGGGGATGGAGGGAACCCAGGACCCGTTTGCTAAAACGTTCCTTCTTGTCTCTGGGACTGCAGGTAACTCCTTCTGTCCTTAGGGGAGTGTGAGTCTGATGAGGAAAACAACAACACATCTCTGGGAGGCCCTGCCACAAAGCTAGTCATGCCCAGGCCAATCATCAGCTCAAACGCTGCCAGGAGGACAGAAAGGTCTTAGGAACCACCCAGGAGCTGCAGGGCGAGGTGACATTCATCTTTGCTGACAGCAGGACTGAGAATCGTGACCCATGCTCGATCCATCCCTGGTCTGTGCTTCGGCAGGGGGACATCTGGGCTTGGAATCGGAGCAATGAGTTAAAGTCCTCCTAGGTTCCTTTAAGTATTAATGAGTACAATCGATGCCTATGCATGACTAAGTAACTGCTTATTATACTGTAATCTGTCTCCCTCCGTATTTGCTCTGAGGACACCACCAGGCCTAGAGAGGCGAGATCATTTCTTCCTTCTTTTCATCTCTTGTAGCTTCTGGGCACGATGGATTCTCAAAAGAGAGTTAGGTGACCTTGATTAATGGTCGGGTCCCACAGTATTTCTTGGTCTCCTTCATCACATTAGTTTTACGTGTCTAGATCCTCAATAGCAAATGACGCACAATTTTCATGTCTGCGTGGTTGCCTGAGAAGCAGTGGCCCCAGTTTTCAGCTTCGATTCTGTTTGCTGCGGTCCAGTGTGGACACACAGGAGACACACGACAATGGTGTGCTTGCTGGGGAAACTGTGTGACGTGAAGCAAGAAAGCTATTTCCACCAGCGGACTGCACGACCGAATAAAATCTGAGATTTGGGATCCACAGTACACAGTATCTGGCACCTTCAATGTTTTTCTATGTCATTACTGAAATATTTATTTTTTACAAATTGAAACCTTCTGCTGTGACAAAGACAGAAGAAAGTTGCCACATGATCTTACTCAGACTAGTACATGGAGTTTAAGGAACCAAATAAATTGATGAACAAAAACAGACACAAAGACATAGAAGCATGGACAGACTGTTGAACCTCATAGGGAAGATGGGAGGGTGGGTGGGAACAGATCAACGAATTTGTGTGCACATACGCATAACCCGTGGACACAGACAATAGGGTGGTGGTGGGGAAAGGGAGCAGGGGGGAATGGGAGCAGGAGGGAAGAGTTTAATGGGGAGGGGGGAGAAGGACCTATGTAATACTTGCAACAATAATGATAAATAAAAAGATAGTTGCTATTCCGGGACTCCCAGTCCAGAGACATAACAGATAATGCCTACAGTTTGAGTTTAGCAATGGCCAGCTATAGCACAAACAAGATGTTTCCCCTTAAAAATCATATTGAGATAAAAAAATTCATTTGCAAACCCGTCTCGTATACATCCGCAGGTGTTGGGTGCGGGTCACTGCATTTGGATTAAAAAGCCAGTGTCTCTCTCTACATGAGAGGTCACTGGCTGGTGTTAAGGCAACATCTTCTCACTGTTCGGTGTAATTAAAATATTCCAGCAGCGGGCTCCGTAATTTGAGAACCACAGTATTGTTGTAATATTTTTCGAGGCTTCAGGAGCTCGCGACTGTTTGGCCCAATCAAACCCGGGAACACTGCAGAAGTTATCACCCATCAAGGTAATTACATTCAAGTTGAAATAATTACTCTATCAATGTTAATGGTCTTTCAACTTCAATAAAGCACTCACCTGCCGATAATCACGGCTCACCTCTTGCTCTAATGCAATTCCCTCTCTATTTAGCAGGTTATATTACAGCCGTTCCAGTGGTCACTTGGCCTGAACAGATGCTGAATTTCACTTTGATCGGCCGTGAACCATAAAGGAATTGGTCATCTGTGTCTGGTTCCCCCTCACCCAGAAGCCCTTGCGGAGCCCAGGAGGTGATCTCCTGGCTGCAACAGGGCACTTTGGGGGCAGCCCCCTCGTCTCAGGTAGGGGCTCCTTTGCACCTGTGACAAGGGCACCGTAGTTCAATTAACTCCTGCTCTTCGCTGCCGTTTGCAGCTTGCTGTCGCTGCTAAATGGTGTCTATTCTGAACTCTTGGCCTGGGCCCGTTAGTGTGCACAGTAGTTCGTTCCACTTTCATGTATGGTTTTAATAAGACTGGTGGGATTTGGAGGATTCTTCAAGGGTTTCCTTATAACCCAGTCAAAGGCCAGAAAATAACAGCATAACTGAGTTAGAGGGCAGTTGCCCCACCAACTACCCCTCTATGCTGAGAGAGTCTGCTCATGGGCAGAGGTGAAGTGGTGCCAAGTTGGCAGAATCTGTTCAATATGAGAAGTGTGTGTGTGTGTGTGTGTGTGTGTGTGTGAGAAAGACTGCAGCAAGTTGTCCTGATATGATCCCAGAACTCTGGCAATGGGTGGGGTCTTGTGAGTGCCCTGGCCAGGGAACACAGCTAGTGTGAGTGGAAAGGGTCTGGGCAGGTTCCCAGAGGGGCATGCGTCAGGTAGCAGGGGGATGGACAGCACTAAACACCAGGGAGATGCAAAGCACAATCTTGCCCCAGGCCATCCTATATAATAAAAGCCTAATATGCTAAGTGTCTGGTCGGCCATTCAACCAATCAAAGTGTACTATGCTAATGACATGCTAAGGCCACTCAACTGCTCGCTATGACATGCACTGACCACCAGGGAGCAGACACTCTGATTGGTAGGTTAGCTTACTGCTGGGATCCAGCGGATTGGGACTGAGTGAGACAGGCTGGACACACCCTGGAGCCCTCCCACAGACCCTCCCTGGCTGACTAATCTCCCGTGTCCCTCCCCAGCCCTGACTGTGCACCGGGGGCCCCTTGGCCTGGCCTATGCCCTCTCACAATCCAGGACCCCTCAGGTGATGTCGAAGAGCCAGTTTCGGCCCAACGGCGGGATGACCAGTCGCTATGATGTTCACTGACCACCAGGGGGCAGATGGTCAATGCAGGAACTAACCCCCAGGTGGTCAGTTCGCTCCCACAGGGGCAGTGCCATTCAGCCAGAAGCCAGGCTGGCGAGCCCAGCGGTAGTGGGAGCCTCTCCCACCTCCACAGCAGAGCTAAGGATGTCCGTCAGCTTAGGCCTGCTCCCCGAGGGCTCCCAGACTGCAAGAGGGCACAGGCCTGCTGAGGGACCCCCCCAACACCCCCCGAGTGCATGAATTTCATGCACCAGGCCTCTGTTTAAGAAATAGAACCCAATCCAGGACTTGACAAATTACCTGGAAATTAACAGTCTGGTATCCGAAAGCATTTAAATTAGCAAGCATCCGGATTTTGGCACAAGGTGAGGAAAACTTAAAATATATAAAATTCAAGGTGTTTCATTCTTGACCCAATGAGTAGACGCCACCTTGCACAAATTAAGGTTTCTCTACATTTGCTCATTTCTTCCAGCCTCTGTTAATCCAAACAGTAAGACTCCTTAAGCTGCACTGCCTGTTTATATTGTCGTTGACAGTTTCTAGTCCGTTGCATACGCATTCATTTACTTAGCCCTCGAAACAGCCTTGGGAGGTAAGTACTAGTAGCATCTTAGTTCAGGCTCAACGATTAAGAAGGAAGACGTCTGAAGTGCAAGGTCATGATCACTGGAGCAGGAGGAAACAATGTGTGAGAAGATCCCAAGGTGGCCGACCAGGGAAGGGTTCCAGATCCTTCAGTAGACTCACTAGGGCACAGTGAGGGGTCAGACTGGGAAGGAAGTAAGGAAAGGACGCTAGGATGGCCTGGCCTGAGCAACCAGGAAGATGACGGGGCCATGGAGTGACGGGACAGGATGCACCGGGGAGTGATGACAGCAGCGGGGAGAAATTCTAGGGGATGCGCATCTCTGCCGAAGCTGCTAGACACACCTCTGCAGGGCTTGGCAGACGGACAGAACCAGCCTTTCACCTCAAGGACCATGTTCCGTGGGAAGATCTGTGTAAGACCACCCATGCAAGAGAAGATCCCGGTTCCTCACTGTCTCATCAACATTGTTCTGCTCCATCCATCACTGCTTTCTGTGGGGCACAGAGACTTCTGCATGATACTTCCAATGTTAATGGAAAACAAGTGAAAGAAGGGAATCAGGAGAGAAGCTTCTCCAGGTTACCTCCTCACCCCCCGGGGGAGGCAGGAGGGATACCCCACCTCAGGCTGATGAGGGATAGCCAAGAAAACAATGTAAGAAGTTGGGGGTGTCTGTATGAAAGGTGAGGTGGACATTCTACTCTACTCAAGAGGCTTGCCACTAGGATGAAGATGCTCAATTTTGATGCAGCCACTAGGAGAAGAAGGGTTTTCTGAGATTCTATAAAACACATGCATACACACACATACACACACACACACTTCAGAGAGGAAGGGCTAGAGAGATAGAAACATCAATGATGAGAGATAATTATTGAATGGTCTCCTCCTGCACACTCCCAACTGGGGATTGAGCCTGCAACCCCTGGGCATGTGCCCCGACTGGGTATACAACCAGGGACCTCCTGGTTCATGGGTTGATGCTCAACAATTGAGTCACACCAGCCGGGGTGAGATTCTTATTTGATCCCAAGATTTGGGAATCTGGCCTAATAGAGAAGCTGATCTCGGATTCTGTCCAATGAATTCTGCAGTGGCGAGTCTTACCCAATGTGGCAGGTCAAGCAGAGAAGTTACGGTTGGACAAGCTGTGCTTTCCTTATTTGACTGAACAAGTTGGCCCCAGTTCTAGTGGATGCCAAGAAAGGAATGAGCCTTGTCAATGTGACAGAGCCTGATATTGGCTGACTGCTCTGGAAAGGGGTACCCGGAAGTACAGGAGGTTGTGGGGTGGATCTCTGGGGCAGTAGGGATCAGGGTGCGAGGAGTTTGCCGGAGAGTGTACTGCCTGTGTCAGGGACCGGGAAGTGTGGGCTTTCCCACAGGAGACTTCTACATGACCCACGGAGAAAATCCCAGGGGGCACCTGCCCCACAGGAAGCGATGATGGTGAGGACAATATTAACGAGTGAGGCTCTGCTCCTTTTATGTCTAACTCTGTCTTTTCTGCCAAGATCCTGGGGACACCAACAAGAGAAGAAGAGCGAGAAAAATGAGCACACCCTCCCTTCTCCACTTTAGACTCATTAACACCATTCAGGTCTTAGACTGGATTTAGACTGGATTTTTTTTTAAAACACCTGCAGTGAGTCCTGATTACTGAAATCTGGCTGGTTGCTGTCACTAACAGTGACTGGAGGACCTGCCCTAGAGACTATTGATGAGTGAGTGAGAGAGGCCTGATGACCTTGCCTGAATACAGCGGCTGGAGGAAAAGAAGGCTCTTCCATGACGTTTAAGGAGACTTACATGGGTCTATTTTTTGCAGCCCCCAATGGCACCGAGTGGATCCCCAATATTTATTTGTGATTGAAAGGGTATTATTAGAAAAAAAGGATAAAGATAATATTAATCTAGTAAGTGAAAAGTTAATGTCAAGCCAAATACATCATTAAAATAAAAAAGGGTTGTGCCAGCCAATATTCATGGTTTGACCTTTACCCACCCGTATTTTGGGTGAGTAACACAGTTATCTCATATTATAAAATGTAAAAATCTCAGCTTATAGAACTGATACAGAAATATATGGTAATAGTTTTTTTATTACCATTTTTTCTTTATTTTGGAAAGATGGTTTTTCTAGATAGACAGATCTCCCAGAACATTTTTTCTGTCTTATAAGAGGCTCTGGGGAGAAAAGGCCAAGAACCACCACACTGTAAGAGTTACACCTAATTTAAGGTCATGTGTAAAGAGCAATATTATCTTACACTATACTAAGACAAAACAAAGATGAAATTAAAAATAAACTGATTAATTTACTCACAAACTATCTATAATATGACAATTACAAAGTATCTCATTTCCCCCACAACATACCTACTGAATGGTGAATTTGAGACGACCACACAAGGACATTTTGAATACCTCCTCCATGCCATTGGGCAAGGGAGTCTGGCAACTAGAATCTAGAGACTAGAGTTTATATTTCTGGATTTTATTTCCAGATTGGAAGCCAACTCTTAGTGACCCATCTGACTCGCTTACCCCTCAGCTCTGCATGCTTGATTCTGCACGCAGGGCGAAGGACCATCTATCCTTCTGGATACTGTGCAGATGTATGATCTGGACTTGATGTTTTACAACCCTGGGGGGCGGGGCAGAATGGGGGTAGGCAGGGATACACTTAGAGCACAGACTGACAGGTAAGCCACCTTCGCCTTTAAATCCCAGGTTATTTCTGCCAGTGTAATGGCGGGAGCCAGGAAGAAAAGGCAAACCAATCGGAACGGTGGCAGCAGGGCGGCCAGCCTCGCCAGGCGCGTTCCCTGCACACACCACCATGGAAAGCTCGCATGCCAAGCGAGGCTATGTGCAGCCTCTCTCCTGACACCGCACAATTCATCACCGAGCAACTGGGAAGGGAGTTTGAGGACTTCTGCCTAAAGCTTGTTTTTGGTGGTGATGGGCATTGGTCCAAAGAGACCCTAACGATCTAGATCTCTCTCTTTTCCCCTTAGAAGGACCTACTTAGGCCCAAAAGGAGATGAAACTTTGGGAGGTTGGGAGAGAAGCTGGTGATACATTCAAACCCACGCTCTCTCCATCTCTCCTCTCCTGCTGCCTCGGCTGCTGCTGCTGCTGCTCCTGCTCCTGCCAACACATATGCTCTCCACCCCCGTGGAGGACCCCCACTGCCAGTTCTCCATCCACTGCCACCATCGGAGGACTCATGCATCCACCGCATCTGTCTTCCGTGGCTCTCCCAGCAACGTCCACCTGTCTGTAAACAGCTCTGGGGGGACTGTGAGACGAGGTGGTGATGGCGTGGCGCTACCAGCAACGTATTGGTGGCACCTCGTGCAGAGCTGGGACCCCCATAAACAAGAGACCAAGGGAGGGGCATCAGTGATTCCTCTTGCAAGTCTGTGGACTGGATTGGAATCCCGCAGTTGTGAGGACTGATTCTGTGTCTCGCCAATTAAAAATAGAGTTCCTTTCTTTGGAGAATTTCAGCCGAAGCCATCTATGAGACAAGGACTTGAAAAATGTCCTAGGAAGCAGACAGGGAAGATGTTTAGCTAGTAAAGGAGTTAGAGACATAGTAAGCAGAGCCAGGAAGGCACTCAGAGAAAGACTTAAAAGGGAATCATGAAAACACAAGCAGCAGAAACTCAGAAGCACAGAAACAAAGACTCGAAATGCCCCGCAGGAAGAATCTATACCTCCACCTGTATTATTCATCGTCTTCCCAGTGTCTGCTGTGCCCAAGGACCTAGTCTCATGGTAGACTTCACAGAGTTGAGTGTAGGACTGAATTACTGACATATTGGCTATAGTGCTCAATGACTATTTGCCAAACTGTATTGAATCGTCAATAATCTGTCCCTGACCCCAAAGACCTGTTGCACGAGTACAGAACAGGCATGCTGTTAATGGGAGCTTGCGTTACGGGGGAGAGGGATTTGTCTGGGATACAAGGAGCGTGCTTCTCTGATGGGGAGGAACTGGAATCCAGTGGCAGAACTCCCTTCCTCAGACACCTTTTAAAAAAAAGGCTGAACACATGCTCTTGGAAGGCTCCCTGACAAGGGCTGTCCTGTTTCTATACCTCCTGTAGGAGCGTAGGCTATGCCAGACATAAAGGGAGCCCCAAGAGATACCTGGTGAGCTGAATTGCGTTATGGCCCAGAGGTGGGCCAACCCAGAAAAATCACCACTAAGCTCCAGTGCATGGGATAGTCATATCTACATTTACACATCTAGATAGATGTACCTAGAAGTTTAATTTTCTTCTTCCTCAAAGAACCAATCATATCACATATCTATATCTGTCTGAAGGTATCTCACTCTACCTCTATATATTCTGGGTGATACTGTTGCATTCATATAATCCCTATATCTATATATCAATGCACCTATAAGAGGGATAGATATGTGGTAGAATTGGATCTTTCAGAAATAGAAAATTAAATTTCTAATTTCATGTCAGCCTCATCCCTACAAGATACACAGAAACCATTTTAAGATTTCCATTTAGTGGATTTGGAAATCAGGGAAAGAGATTCATTTATTTGCTTGAGTTACTCGAGGTCCGCAAGCTAGTTGCCAATATCCTTTATATTCAGTTCAGTATATTATTCCCATGACCACATTGCTTCTTTTAACATGTGGAAGATTTTCATATATTAAACCCCAAGTGAAAAAAATGACAAGTCAGATATAAGCAAGGAATCTCAGCACAGTAACTCCGGTAACTTAAGTCTCTATCATGGTTCTCGGTACTCACCGCTACTGTGAAAGCTCGCACGGCGGGGATGCGGAACGTGGGGTCCTCCAGCCTCTCTTGGTAGACCACGTGGTACTGGGAGATGATGCCATTGGGAGAGCCTGGCTCTGTCCAGTTCAGCAGCACCGAGTGAGCACCGGTGGCCTGAGCCCAGGGCGCCGGCAGGTCTTGGGGTGGGGCCTCCAGTGTTCGCGCTGAGGTCCACAGACTCTCCACGGAGCCCCTGGAGTTCTGGGCTCTGACCTGGTATTCGTAGAGTGTGAACGGCCTCAGGGTGCCCTCAGCATCAGTAAATCCGAAGGCTCCTTCTGACCAGACAAACACCAGGGCCTCCTCGTCTGAGCCAGCAGGACGTCTGAAAGGGAACCTGGGCGGTCAGGGGCGGCTGCACACTTCACAGCCAGGTGGGCGGGCGGAGCAGGACATGGCTTTGCAGGAGATTCTGGTATCAACTCAACTTGTCAAATGTCTCTTCCTCGTGTCATGATGGAAGGAGACCAGAGGGAAGAGTTCACCAGAGGCCTGATCAAATGCCATTTTCAAAATACGGTTTAAAGATATAAATATAATTGGCTAATCTTAAGAGGTAAAACATTATCCATAATCACATTTTTTTGTATTAACTTCCAGACTTTTTTTTAAAAAACTACACAAGCAAAAACAGGGTGTCCCTCCAAAATGTAGACATTAAGAACACCGCTAATGCTTATAATTAAGGATTAATTATAATTAATGATTAATTCCAATGGGTTAAATCTGTGTAGGTTTGCAGGTCCTGGCCTTTGTATTTGAGGCAGATACCAGGTACTTGGGGCGCCACTGGGAGGGGTCCATTCTAATGGACCACAGGGCTCCCAGCCCAGGTCTCTGCTCCTGGAATGTTTTCAAGGGTGTTTGCTAGGCATGTACTACAGCAAGGGGAGATAACGTTTTCCATTTTGTCTAGCTTCAGCCTTCCTAGGACAAGTCAATTAATTTTTTATTAAACGCGCATGAATTCCCACACTGAGGTGTAGCCATGGTTGTCATAACACTGACATTCTTTCAAAAAAAAAAAAAGGCCTGAAAGCGTGAATTTAAAAAATCTAAACTATGTAAGAGACTGAGTATTAAGTTAGTCTCAAATTCTATTCACTGATACAACGAAAGAGTGCAGCCTGGTTAAGGATTTCTTATCGCTACTGAATACTTCACACATTCATATTGTGGTATTTCACTTGCGGTGTTAAAAACAGGGTATCTTATTGTCTGATAAGCTCTGAACAGAAAAGGCTGGGCAGGTCACGATCATTCCTTAGTTTAGTTAAGATTTGGGCTTCAACTATTTATTTAACAGGACGTGTTTCCTCTTGAGCTCTCTATGGGGAGAGAAATCACATTTTAAGATCTCCCTCAACAGCCAAATGGCTGTGCTATGCTTAAACTCATCTGGGAGATACTTCGATAATACACTTTTCCAACTGGAGTTCATTTAATCTTGCTTAACACTAAGAGGAAAAAACAAAAATAAGTTTTAAAACTAAGCACTGTGCACCTGAAGAGGGAGTCACACTGACGCTGTCGTACTGGGACAGTATTTAACGAGCTCCCTCCAGCCTGTCAATCACCTGGCCTCCCGGCTATCAGATGGGCTGTCGTGGGACCACAGAGCTTGTGTTCGAGCTGCCCTGACTTTATTTAACAGTGACCCCAAAGTGCAAGAGTGATGCTGCCAACTCCGATATGCCCGGGAGAAGCTGTAAAGTGCTCCTGTGAGTGAAAAAGGTGAGGACAGTAAGACAGTTTAAGAGGGAGATTGAGAGAGTCCTCACTGACTAAGTTTTGTTACAGCATCTATAATAGTCTATAATAATAAAAGCATAATATGCTAATTAGACCAGACATCCTTCCGGCAACCCTCTGGACGAAACCTGGGCTGTGAGGGAAGCCTGGGTCCTGGGTGCCAGAGGGAAGGCGGTGCTGGCAGCCAGGGGAAGGAAGGTCTACTCTGCACAAATTTTGTGTGTCAGGCCTCTAGCATTGTTATAATTGCTCTACTTGATTAGTTATTGCTGTTGATGTCTTACTGCAGCAAATTTATAAATTAAACTTTACCATCACTATGTATGTGTAGGGAAAAAGTGATATACATAATAGGGTCTGTGGTTTCGGGAATCCACGGGGGATGGGGGGAGGGGGATGGAGGGAGAGTCTTGAAACATACACCCCTTCAATAAAGGGGAACAACTCTATCAAATTAACAGGCAAGCAAAACAGAAGCAACCACAGTTATAATCTTGCCCATACCAGGTTACTGTTCTGCTGTTGATTTTTAAAGTCATAAACATCCTATCTCTGTATTGGGGCAGGTACTTAATAGGACGACATCACTAACAACAGAAGGGAATAACCGCCCTGCCAGTGTGGCTCAGTGGTTGAGTGTTGACCTATGAACCAGGAGGACATGGTTTTATTCCTGATCAGGGCACATGCCCAGGGTGTGGGCTCGATCCTCAGTGTGGGGCGTGCAGGAGGCAGCTGATCAATCATTCTCTCTCATATTGATGTTTCTCTCTCTCTCCCCCTCTCCCTTCCTCTCTGAAATCAAGAAAAACATACTTTAAAAAAGAAAATTACTGAGGAGAAATCATTGGGGGAGAGGGGGAGTTTGCAGAGAACAGAGTGACACACGTTTTTAAAATGGGATTAGCAAATTGGTTTCCTACAATGTAATGACAATATCTGCATAGGCCAAAGCCCCGACTTCGGGTTGAGCTAAGTGGGTTTCCTGTGGTGGGGCTAGAAGACAGAGGCGGCAAAGGATGAAGCGGAAATTGCAAGCCGTAACCTCCCCAGAAATACTGCAGGTTTGTGGCCGTAACTACATAAGGACCGCTGCGCAGTCCCAGGATGAAAGCAAACGCGGTCTACATCCCATTTCCGTCCTTACGAATTCCTGATCCTTCCCGCGGCTATCTAAGAAAAATGTGATGCTGCTGTTGTGTAAGCACATTGAGACTTGGGCCCGGATCACCGCCGAGTGATGCATGCCCGGGTAGGTGGATATAGTGATTGTATCTGGCGGCCCCGTGCACCATTTCCATTTCACTTTAAATAAAAAACAAAATGTATCTGTGTCAGGCAGTGCCCTTCCCCGGTGCTCAGAGGCATCACGCGGGCCACAATTATGATTGCGGAGTGATTGTGTCACATTGCAGGAAGGTTTATTGCTTTTGAGCCGGCGAGGCAGTAACACATTCCGCTGCATATTACTCTTTAGATCATTGTTTGCCTGTGACGAGAATAATCAAATGCCATCAAACACTGTCAAATTCAATTTACAGTATTTTTCACCGACGCGGGGCTTTCCGCACCCCACTCCCCGTTTTCCTGCATGGGAGCTGCCGCGGAATAGCCGCCGCAATCACGAGCTTTACTGACAAAACCGACAGAGTGGAGCCACGTCCCGGTTTACAGCAGACACTGTATTTCCCTCGACGGAGGAGAGGAATGGGACGTAGTTCTCTCCTGCAATCAGCATTGAGGAGATGAAAGAAAACCACTCCAAGAGGCCGGCCAGCTTAGAGCCCTCACAAAGGTGCTTGGCATGAAAGGTGCACTCGCATTAACCATGTTTACAGGTGCTCGTGAGTCGGAACTATGACTCCTCAGGCCGGCAGGCGTGGCTCCGTGGTTGAGCATCAGCCTAGGAGCCAGGAGGTCACGGTTCGATTCCTGGTCAGGGCACATGCCCAGGTTGTGGGCTGGATCCCCAGTGGGGAATGCAGGAGGCAGCCATTCCATGATTCTCTCTCATCCCTGATGTTTCTATCTCTCTCCCTCTCCCTCTCCCTTCCTCCCCAATATACTGAAAAAATAAATATGAGTCTTTAAATTAACATCTGCTGAGAAGGAATTTGGCTTGCTCATTTTGGGCAATGCCACCTGCATAACCGGAAATGCAGGCATACCTTCTCCTCCGTCATTTTCTGACAAACCCTCAGCGGGTCACTGATGATTGCTCTGAACCGAAGGGTTTCAATGTCTGAAGGTGCACAGGGACCCGAATTACGCTTCATGATGTGACCAGGGCACTGGACCACATCAGGGAAGTTGTGAGGCCACTGAAAGGAGAGACCGAAAGATGCTGACCTGGGGCTGAGGATCTGAGAAGGAACGTGTTGTGTCTGATGCCTGCTGTAAGGCCCTGATTCTGGAAGGGGGTTCTCCTCTGCCAATGGGCTACATTGTCCTGCATACCTCTTCCCTGTCTCAGATGGTGCTACGGCCCCAAAGGTTGTGCCCACACCCCAGTTCATATGCTGAATCTGAACCCCAATGTGATGGCGTTAGAAGGTAGAGCCACTTGGGGGGGGTGTCTAGGTCATCAGAGCAGGTGGAGCCCCCATGAATGGGATTAGTGCTCTTATAAAGGGACCCCGCAGAGCTCCCCAGCTGCTCCCACAGGTGAGGACACAGTGAAGTGACTGCCCTCTAGGAACCAGAAGCGGGCGCTTACAAGACACCAAGTTTGCCCACGCCTTGATCCTGGACTCCCCGGGAACTGTGAGCAACGCGTGTTTGTGTCCGTAAGCCACCTTGCTATGGTGTTTGTGTTTTTTATAGCGGCCTGAACAAATTAAGGCAGAGTCAGGCACTTTTCCTCTTGACTCTTTTTGTTTTACTTTCTTCCTCACCCCATCTCATGCCTGCCTGCATGCATGCCTGTCTGTCTGTCTTTTCCTCTCTCATTCTTTCTCTTCTTCCCTGGGTCTATCCATTTCTCCCTCCTTCCCTCCTCATGATTCATTATTTATTTAAAGAAAATGTGAATTTAAAGCCATGCCCACACAATCAGGTGAAGACAAGATTGGAGAGTGTAATAACCCTTCACCCCAAATGCCTGTGATTTCTGTCTCTGTATCCCCTCTCTCTTTCCTTCTCTCCTTTTTTTCAGGTGGATACACTCAGTTCTGCAGATCCTGCTGCAAAGCGGCTGCGTTAACACCGTCTGCCCTCTGAGTGGGAGCCATGCAGACAGGGACTTGGGACTGAGCCCTCCCTCTGCTCATGTATGAGAGGCCCCTCTCCCCTGCACATGCATGAGAGACCCCACTCCCCCTGCTCATGTATGAGAGGCCCCGCTCCCCCTGCTCATGTATGAGAACCTCCACGTGGCAGGTGATGGGGAGCCTTAGACATCTCCCCCCAGACCGGGTCCCTCCTCTAGAATGGCCCTGTTCCCAGATCAGAGACCTGAGAGGACGCTCTGCCCCTTCATCAGAGGGAAGGCATGCAGCTCTGAGGTCCCCTCTCTCAGACCCGGCTCAAGCAAAGCTGGCACATGCTGGCTGAGGCTTTCCCCCTCAGATCATGTGTCCACGTTCCCAGTGCCAAGTTTAGTCCCCAGCAGGTACTGCACAGATAATCAATGCCCACCCCTTCCCTTATGGAAACAGGAAATGCCTCAGACTCCACAGTCCTGGAGGAGCACATGTTCTTGATTAAACATGACAACGATGGTCGAACATTACCTGTGGATGAAGTAGTGGGTGATCACTCCGTTCGGCTTTTTGGGTGGCATCCACGTGACCTCGATGCAAGTGGACCCCAGGGCCCTAAGAGCAGGGGGGCTCAGATCCACTGGGGCTGCTTCCCATGTTCTGACCAATGTCCCACTGCTCACTCCACAGCTTCCTTGGGAAAAAAAAATCAAGACCTTTAGTAACTTACCAAGCAGGGAAAAGATTTCCATATGCATACAGAAGGGTAAGGATATCGTGAAAATCATTTTATATGAACTTTCATATACACATTTCTACACATATTTTAGACTAGAGGCCTGGTGCATGAAAATTCATGCACTGGAGGAGAGGTCCCTCAGCCCAGCCTGCCCCCTCTCACAGTCCAGGAGCCCTCAGAGGCGGGAGGTGACCCGGCAATCATGGAAAGGTGACACCCAATCACAACTCTGCTGCTGCCACTGCCGCAGCACAAGACTCAGCCGGCTCTGGTTACCGCGGCCGTGGGCAGCCGTGGGTGACTGGGCAGCCACAATCCAAGGTTTGCCTCTGCCTTGGACCGGCCCTGGATGACTGGAGGGCTAAAGGGACTGGGAGACTCTGGAGGCAGGCATGCGGTGTGGCCTGGCGGGGCTGAGGAGACTGGGTGCCACCATCTTCTGGCTGTGGGCATCTCCATCTTTGAGGGCATGGCAGCCAATTAGCATATTCCCTCCTTATTGGTTGTGGGTGCCACCATATTTGAGGGTGGGGCAGTCATTACCATATTCCCTCTTTATTAGATAGGATGAGTACTGTAAACCTCCACAGAATTTGACGATTGAAATACAGAATCATTTTTGGAAGATTCAGTAATTAATTAACCACATCTTTATAGAGGCTTAGGCAAGAAAGCTTATGCTCATCTGAATAGAGTTACATAAGCTCTAGTTTACTGGTTCTTAACCTTCTGGGCCTTTAAAACAGTTCCTCATGTTGTGACCCAACCATAAAATTATTTTCGTTGCTACTTCTTAACTGTAATTTTGCTGTTATAAATCGTAACATAAATATCTGATATGCAGGATGGTCTCAGGCGACCTCTGTGAAAGGGTTGTTCGACCACCAAAGGGGTCGCGACCCACAGGTTGAGAACCGCTGCTCTAGTCCATCATAGTCCTAGCAACAAAGTGATAATGTTTATTTTTTTTCTTTCTTGTGCTTAATTTCTTAAGTTGTGACCTACACATCTTCTATGTTCTTTATCTTTTTTTGTTAGTATTTTAATAGAATGACCGTCTCTCAACACACAGGAATCAAACAATTAACTTGAAGGATATTGGACCTTCAGAGCCTAGATGGAGGGACCCAGAGAGGAGAAGTCGATTTTACATGTAAATCAAGGGAACATTAATGGAAAGCTATTTCCATGTAGATTTGCTGAAGACCACATCAGGGACAGCAACACCCTTCGAACCAAAAGGCCTTGGTCTGGTTGGCACAGAGAAGTGGGCAAACTGAGTTACTCTGTCAGAATGAAAGGAAAATGAAAGCAAAATCACTGACCCCCTTGTCCTCACCAACTCTATGGGAACTAGTACTCATCTAACGAACAAAATAAACTAACAAAATAGAAACAGACAGACTGACAGCTGCCAGAGGCGAGGAGGCTGGGGGCTGAATGCAAAAGGGGAAGGGATGAAGCAAAGAAAAACTCAGAGACACACACAACAGTCTGGTGATTATCAGAGGGAAAGGGGGTCGGGGAAAGTGGAAGAGGGTAAAGGGGGAATAACTGGTGATGGAAGGAGACTTGACTTGGGGTGGTGAGCACACAGTGTAATACACAGATGATGTGTTATAGAATTGCACACCTGAAACATATAATCGTATTAACCAAAGTCACTGCAGTAAATTTAAAAAAACGAAACAAACAAACAAACAAAAACAGAAGTTCTGCCCTAGCCGCTTTGGCTCAGTGACAGAGCCTGGGGACTGAAGGATCTCGAGTTCGATTCCAGTCAAGGGCACCTGCCCGGGTTGCAGGCTTGACCCCCCGTAGGGGGAGTGCAAAAGGCAGCCAATCAATGATTCTCTCTCACCATTGATGCTTCTACCTATCTCTCTCCCTTCCTCTTTGAAATCAATAAAAATATATTAAAAAACAACCACCAAAAAACCCTAGAAGTTCCTATGGGACATGTAACACAGTCTTATATTCAACATTTTTTTAACCTAAGATGAAGTACACCGATATGAGTTACATTTTTCCTTTTCTTAGCAATGGGGTGTTATATAATATAGAACATTTAAGGAAGAAGGGAGTGAGAGAGGCAGATGACTTCATTGACCACTAGTCTAAGCCACGCAACTCAGGGTGACAGGCTATGTACATGAGATAGGGGTCAGGGAAGTACCTTAAAATAGCTATGATTCCTCGGAGTGTAACTCAACTTCTAAATTATGTCCCCTTTCCCACCAGCCCCTCCTGAATAAAATTTAAACGGAACCAAGGTGACCAATTGCCCATACAATTTTTGTAATACCCAATTTATCTTATACTGCCAGTAATCCCTCTATGCGATGCAGGTGTTTTTCCTTTCAAGGACCTGATAAAACAAGACTTTGCAAAACCACTATTTTAATTCTATATTTAAATATTCATGATTTAATGCGCAGAAATGCATAATGCTCCACTCAATATCAGGCGCTGATTTTTCTGGGTAAATAGCTCAGGACAAATGAGAAATGAAATGTTAGCCTTTGTATTTGAATTGAGAATCTATTCCTTCTTTTTTTTTTAAATATATAAAATCTTTTTTTTTTTTAAACAATAGCCCAGAACAAGTGTCTGAAAGACATTCACCATTTTGACACGCTTGTATCCTTATCTCATACGGTGTAAATGGAGCCAAATTTCCCAGCAGGACAGACTGATGCTGACCCACAGCAGAGGTGACAGGTGCCATGCTGCCAGCATCGAGTAGGACACTGTACTCCACGGGCATCTGGGGGATCAGCATCCCTTTAGAGGGAGAGAGAGAGGGAGAGAGAAGGGGAGGGGCAGGGGGAGAGAGAGGGAAGGAGGGAGGGAGGGGGGGAGGGAGGGAGAGAGAGAGAGAGTAAATCATATGTGTACGCTGCACAGAATGGTCAACAAATGTCTGTGTCTTAAGAACAACATATATTTAAACTTTTTGTAACATAAAGGCATATTATTGCTTAATATAGCAATTAATAACTGCATGAAATATAAACTGGGAAATACTAGAATGCATTTTCCAAAGTAAGAATGAGCATCACCTTTAAAAAAACAACAAGTGAAGTATAACAGTTCTTTTCAAAGAGACACTCTACAGGCAAATAAATACAAAGCACATTTCACCTCTTAAAAAGTATAAGGCAATTAGGAATGGTGTCATATGCTTTTCTTAGGCTTACTCTTAAGGATATATATATATATATCCCCACCAGTTTCGCTTGTGACAGTAATTTTTCTGTAGGCATTGTGTACGCATCTAGTCTGACATGGGTCTTTGACGTATTAGGCCATAAAGTATCCAAATCAGAGCCTACCTAGAGAATTCCCACCGCATTAATTACGGAGTCAGGATAGCCCACTCTGTCAGTGAGACTTACGGGTCTGAATACGTATGAAATTTGGGTTTGAAAACTGTCATTTTTCACAATGCATCCCAACGAAAGGAGGTCTTGTCACGTGAGCCTCTTCACAATGCAGTCATATGATTTGATGTCTGTAAGCTTTCTCTGGTCATGCTCAACATAAACACTGGCTCAAGGGGAGGAATGGGCCTTGAATGACGAACATAGTAAATTTTCCCATTGTTCTGACGATCATAACATTTCTGGGTTTAATTACTGACCTTTGTGGTACTTAAGTTTACCTTTGTCATAGAAACAATGAAATCTACAGCACAGGACTCAACCCAAGAGACCGAGGTCTGAAGAACGCAATGTGGTTTTGCTTCTGGCAGGTAAATGCAGAACCTCCTTGTAAAACCACCTTTTACATGTTAATCCTCACCAGCAGGTATTTTTCCATTGATTTTTAGAGAGAGTGGAAGAGAGAGGGAAAGACAGACAGGGACATCAATGTGAGAAAAATACATCGACTGGTCGCCTCCTGCACATGCCATGAACAGGGCCCGGGCCAGGGAGGAGCCTGCAACTGAAGTACCTGCCCTTGACCAGAATCGAATCTAGGGCCCTAGGGCTCTTTTACATTTTAAATGTAAGGCTTCCTGCACACCCACCACTGGGGATCGAGCCTGCAACCAGGGCAGGGAATCTAATCAGTGACCTCCTGGGGAACTTGACGACGCTGAACCCACTGAGCACCACTGGCTGGGCTAGACAGTCCTGATCTAGGTTGAAACATGGCTAGCCAAAGCGCGAACCTGCAAAGACACTTTTCACATCTTGGCTAATCAAAAGCAAATGTCCTTCGCGTACACCTAGGAGGTGCAGAGGCAGAAAATGCCCCTTGACGCTGCGAGCATGTCAAACACTGACACGCGTGCAGGAACGAGGCCCCTCCACTGTCACAGCTTCCAGGACTGTGACATGACAGCCCCCTGTGTCCCCGCCAACCCTGTGCCATCTGTAAGGAGTCTGAACTGGCCCAGCCCCCTGGTATTCCGAGGCCTAAATGGGATGGAGTGGGCATGTTTCTGGAAGTCAGCTGGGAAGCCCTGAGACCAGGTTAGCCCCCGAGTTCATACATTTATGTCAGACCGGGAGGCGCAGTGGAGACCCGAGTGAGCCAATTTACCCTAAGTGCAAATGGCAGCTGCGTTATTCCGTGTCAAAGCCACCCGTCGCCCGGTGACAGGCTGCCGCAGCCCATTTCCTGGCTCGCTAAAGAACAAGGGGCCCGGTGCTTAATATTCCTTGCAGGGCCCCCTTTCATAATTTACAACAACTAGATGCTGATAGGTTATTTAACATTTATGAAGTTAAGATGTAATCAGAAAAACCCTGATTACCTTTACAAATACAAAAGTTAAATTATTCCACTTTCCGCTCCCTCTGTGGTTTCATTTCACAGCAGGTGCGTACTTCACAATGGGACGAGTCAATCAATCTTTAAAAAAATATGTATTTTTTCAGGAGCTGGAGCAGGAACAATTCTAACAGGAAAACTGTTAATTCGGCTTGACAGCATTGGTTGCACTTAACATACTGATTTTAAGAAGTCAGCCTAAATTCCCCTTGGTCCAGGGGGGAATAGTGCGGCTATGTCCTTTTGTGGGTGTGAAAGTGAAACGCACACCCATAGTTTGTATAATAGTTGTCATCTTATGGACCCTATCCTATTGCATAGCAGCGTTCCTGGCAGGAGGACAATGTCTCATTCTTTATAACGCTCACACTGTCCAGGATCACGCCTTCCCCACGGGTGGGGCTCAGGAAACATTCTCATGTCAGTGGCAATGAATGGATGAATTCATCCATCCAAAGGCAAATGAACGGCATCCGTGAAGATGAAGCTACAAGCACAGTGACCCTAATGGGTGACTGGTGAACTACCCTTGAACTACTTTGCCCTCATTCATATGTGCGATACCTACGGCAAAGCTTGTGAGCTTTTGATCCGTATCAGAGTGGAATGCAGAAAGAATCTTTTACTGCCCACACTGTTCACACAGAAAAATAGTGAGAAAATATAGCACAGTGGTTGTGACCACAGAATTTGGAGTCAGATGCATTGTGATTCGGCTCTGACACCGATGTGACTAACCAAGAAAAATAGCTCATCACATCTACACTGACTTGCCTCATTAGTAATGTAGGAAAAACCAGAGGCCACTACAAGATGCACTAAGCATTAACTGAGATATGTGTTAATCTTGTACAAAAATGCCCAGTACCTATTAGAAGTCAATAAAGATACACTTAGTAAACATCCTAAGCAAACGCACCAAAAGCAAACAAGTGGGACTACAGCAAACCAAAAAGCTTCTGTACAGTAAAGGAAACCACCAACAAAATGAAAAGGCAGACTATGACATAGGAGAAAATACATAGAAGCTACATACATGATAAAGGATTAAATATCCAAAGACATGAGGAACTCATACAATTCAATAGCAAAAAACAACAACAAAGGCAAACAAACAAAAATAATCCAATTTAAAAAATAGATAAAGGACATGAAGAAACATTTTTCAAAAAAAGATACACAAATGGAAGAGTGCAATCCTTTAATTATAAGGTGAACCAGGGGCCCCCTGCATGAAATTCATGCACGAATAGGTGGGGGAGTGGGAGGGCAGGCGGGGAGGTCCCTCAGCCCGACCTGCACCCTCTCTAATTTGGTAGCCCTTAGGAGATGTGCTACTGATGGCTTGGGCCCACTCAATGTGGTTCTCTGCTCTCTGCCAGGCCTGTCTGCTCCACACCACAAGGATGGGCAAGCAGGCCCTGCTGGGTGCTGCCTGCAGACCGATTGCCTGCTTCCTGGTCACCCCTCTTGCCTGCTCTCTGGTGGATGCAGCCACTGCTCAGCAGGCCCTGCTGGGTGTCTGCCTGCAGCCCCCGCTTGTCTGCTCGGGGGTCATCATGGAGACCTCCCAGCAGGCCCTGCTGTGTGCTGCCTGTGGGGTCCCCAATGGCTCACACTTCCTCCTCCTATAGGGTTCCCGATGGCTCACTCCCCCTCCTCTGCAGCCAGCGCCCAGCCAGCCCTGCTGGGCACCACCTGCGGTCCCCACTTGTCTGCTCAGGGGTCATCATGGTGACCTTCCAGCAGGCTCTGCTTGGTGCTGCCTGCAGTCTGATTGCCTGCTGGGCTCCCATTGCCAGGGTAACGCTGCCAGTGTCCTGCCCCACCACTATGGGCACCATCATTTTGTCCCGGAGTGACAGTTAATTTGCATATTACACTTTTATTAGATAGGATAAGGTCTGAGGATCTAATGCATAATATGGTCACTATATTTGAAAACACTGTGTTCTATAACTGAAATTTTCTAAAAGAGAACTTAAGTGTTCTAATAAAAATATGCAAATAAACCAAAAATCATTGATATAAGTTCTACATTTCTCCTGAAACTCACCACTGCTTGTCACTTGGTTATAAGTGAAACACTTGCCAATGTTGAATCATCCCTTTAATGCAACATGGATTCTTAGAAATCAGAATGCCCATTTTCCCTTTAAGGGGACAGTATCTGATCTAATACACTGCAGCTGATGATCTAACAGAACACAAATGGCCCAGTGTCTACAGAAAGGCCACACTGTGACTAGCTACCTTTTAATCAAAACTTGATTAATAAAAAATATTTATTTTCCTAAGCAATAATCATTGAAATTTCTCAGTAGAATTGTTGCCAATTCTTTTCTTTAATGGACTCAGAGCTACATGTGGATAGAAAAACACAGTATTCCAACATTATGCATAAGCCTAAATAACTCACCATCTTTAGGGAGAAAAAGTGTGTGCTGCATGCGATGACATTGTTAATTAGAACATGATTAAGGGCTAGCAGAGTTCAAAATATAGTCATCACCCTGATAAATGAGAAAGGCTCATTACTGTATCCAGAGCTTAAATAATTTTGAATGTTTAGATTCTGAAACAGCAGGGCGATCTGTCTCCATTATTCAGAGTAAACCATTTGTGTACCATGAAATAATTTGCTTCCTCATTTTCTATACATTTTCACCCATTAAGGTAGTGTGGGTCCTCTGGTCTCTTTCATATCCATGCGCGAGTCCTGACCAAGTACAGAGCTGATGAGAGGTGGGAAGATTTGTTTGGGAATAAACCCACCTGGTCTACATCGTCTGTAGAACTAAATAGTAATGGCCAACATGGACCCAGTGCCTGCTAGATGTTTTGCAATGCTGTCTCGCCGACTTCACAAAACAGCAATGCAGAGCAGGCATGCCATCTCTCTTTCACGGAGAGAAATCTCACGATACTTGTAAACTGAAAACCCACTTAATTGCCTAGGTGTTTTTCTTTAGCCAACCAACCACCTTGACTTTGTTCTCTGAGCAACTTAACTCGTATGAGGTGCCTCAGTCCATGCAGACCCAAAACCAAAATACACATAAAAAAACCCACCCAGTTAATTTTCTCACTAGTTTCAATTTGGGCATTCAAAGGGAACTGGTTGGACTTAGGTTTTCGGAGAATTAGTTTTACTGGGTGTGCGTGATTCATAGTCCCTAAGCTTGCAGGACCTTTAAGAAAGGTTTAGCTTCCTCGATTCCATCGAAGAACTTCTTTTAAACAAATATTTTTATTGATTTCAGAGAAGAACGGAGAGGGGGAGAGAGAGAAACATCAACGATGAGAGAGAATCATTGATCGGCTGCCTCTTGCATGCTCCCTACTGGGGATTGAGCCCTCAACCCGGGCCTGTGACCTGGCCAGGAATCGAACTGTGACCTCCTGATTCATAGGCTGCTGCTCAACCACTGAGCAATGCCAATTGCGCTACCCAGGAGATTTGTACTCAGTATTTCCAGGTGATTCTTATGCTCATTCAGGTTGAGAAACTCCAGGTACGGATGGCTATGCCCATCTCTCAGCTCTGCCTATGATGGGATCTGATCTATACCCAGACAGCTCCTGATTGTGAGCAAAAAAACAGCTCCCAGTCATTTCAGGGTTGTTTTATTGCTGTTTAAAATATATATTTGTGACAATTCAGAAACAGAAAAATATTTTTATTATTCCAATCAAAACACAGCATGAGGTACTTCCCAATAAAATCAACTGCAGATTATACACGAGTCAAAATCACCTGCCTGTTTACTGAGTTCGAAATCCTTCTAGGCACCGGGAAAAGAGTGTAATTTAAGATTTTAATCTTTCCATATATTACAGGGTTTCTGTAATGGATTTTGTGCATCTGAAACTAAAAGATTGACAGGTCTGGATATTATAGATTTATTAACCATTGGTTACACGGGCAGAGTTAGTGTGTAAACCTTTTCTGCAATAGCTCCAAGGCTAGGCTGGAAGGAGCAATTTCTGCAAAGCTTGTGGTAGACAAGAGTTAAGATTCTATTAAGGAAGCAAAAGTTGTATTATATGTCACAATGATCCCTTTCTAAATGGAAACATTTTTCATTAAACGCAGATATAGGATGTCGAATTCAAACAAAAAATGGCGAAGTATGAAAGAATTCTTAAAAATAAACTAACCCACTCCTGCTGTTTTATCATCATGAAAATGGGGGCCTTGGGACCTAGCAAATGTTGGAGCAAATACATTTTTAAAAAGTGAGTAATTAAAGGCAAAAATAATTACTTGAAAATCACTGCCACTACCTAGAATATTTCAAACCAGATAATGCCAATTATATATAGTACCTCATTCAGTCTTTATAACGACTCTATACACACAGGAACTGCCATTTTACAGATGGGGTGACATGACAGACCGAGAGAGAAAAAATGGCTGTTTGAGTCAGCTAATAGGCAGCATCGCTGGAAGCTGAATCCTCGTTTTCTCATCCACCCCACTCTGGGTGTCTTAAAAGAAAGAGGTCTCCAAATCCTTGCTAAGTGTGAAGTCTTCAGATGACCAACGGCCACTTATGCATGTGATAATGTTAAAAGCGCAGGTGACGTGGTGAGCCACGGACCTCCTGGTCACACAGCTCTCTGAGAGTCTGGTTGGTAGAGGACCCTGGTATGGGTCTGAGAACCTGCCAGTCAATAGGGTGGATCTGTTGCCATTCGGGCTCTGTCCGATCTCATTTTCTGGGGCACGAAACACAATGGAACTATTGAAACGCCAAGGAACAACATGCCGGAGGTCGCAGACAGCGCTGCTGTTCTGAGAAAGTAGAAATCAGTGCATTGACATACATGTGAAGAAGCAGACATTTTAGGCTCTGGTACTTGAAATAAAGTATTGCTTTGATAGAATAACAGATATATGGGTATCTCTATATCTCTATACACCTAAATCAATATCTATCTATATGTAGGCATGCATATGTTACTTATACATGCATAGCTGCAAAAGTATGGCTTGGATTATTTTGTTTATATTATTCAGGAAACATGACTTCCTAAATTCACATACATAAAATCCTTACTTGCAATCCTCCAAAATGTTTCTCTCTCTCTCTCTCTCTCACACACACACACACACACACACACACACACACACACACACACATTCTCTCTCTCTCTCTTGCTCTCTCTATTTATTTACCTGGTGGGGTCCAGGCTATGAATACGGAGTAAGGCCCAATCACAGTGATATTGTATGGAGCATGGATTTCCTCTGGCATCAGGAGAGGTGTTTGTACAAGGTACTCGTCACTAAAACTACTGCCGCCTCCAGTTGTGGCTTCCAACTTGTAAATGTATCTAAATCAGAAAACAAAACATGCTGTAAGGCAAAGAGCGAGAGGACTGAACAAGGGTTGCTGGTTTTTCTACACACAGCTTAGTCCTAAATTTGTGGCAACTGCAAACTCCTTGTTCCCTGTTCAGAAATTGCACCACGGACTAGGTAGTTTGTCTAGCATGGGCAGAATTGCCTGCAGATGATCACTATTTCTGTCCCTCTCCACTTCACTTTAAATAATATATTTTTATTGATTTCAGAGAGGAAGGGAGAGGGAGAGAGAGATAAAAATACCAATAATGAGAGAGAATCATTGATTGGCTGCTTCCTGCACGTCCCACACTGGGGATCAGGCCTGCAACCTGGGCATGCACCCTGACCTGGAATGGAACTGTGTCCTCCTGGTTCACAGGCTGACACTTAACCACTGAGCCACTTTATTTTTAACCCTCTAGCAATCCATGGCTTTTCTTCAAGATTTCAGGAGCACCTTGGAGTGTGCTAGTACACTGTGGAGGATTCCAATTAATCTTCCCCATTTTTAAATGGGTTAGAGTTCAGGGAAATATGTTTAGAGGAAGATGTTTCTAAATTGATCTGCCATTCTCTACAATAAAACTAAATTGATCTTTATTCTCTGCAATAGAACATCTGTTGATCTAAAATATATCTTGTCTCTGCTGAGAAATGAATTGCAAATAGTGGATTTTTTCCCCTAAAAACACTCAGGTCTATAGAGAGTGTAGCAAACAGAGAAAACATTGTATCTGAAGAAAAGGTAGTTGATGTAAAACAAAACTCTTTAAATTTCTTTTAGTGCTAGTTTAGGAATGCATAATTTAAAGATACGATAATTTTTGAAGTTTAATACTTTGTGTTTTTTTAATATACTTAACAATTCTCATAATTTCAAGTCATCTAGAAGATTTTTAAGGAATTTCATGTATCCTGAAGACTAACATAATGAGCTCGCTCTTGGATCACTGACATTGGAAATGGATTCAATGACCTCATCAGATTCAATGGCTAATGAATGAGGAGATTAACTAGTTAATTGAATATTATTTCAGTGGGAGGTACACTCTTTTCAACCCTGAAAAAAATCTAAAAATGTAACTGTTTGATTGGAAAAGTTTGCTTTTAGTTTACCTGCTGTTGGGTGCTAGGTTTCGATCAGTGAAATGCTGGTCCTCACTGCCCCCCAGGAAAACCGAGGTCCCATTACGAATCAGCTGATACCGAGAAATGAGGCCGTTGGGCCTTTCTGGTGGACTCCAGTACAGTTCCACAGCTGTAGAGTTGATGATAATGTGTTCAGGTGTCGCCCACACGCCTGGCAAAAATAACACAACGAGGGTTCAGTGTGAGGATACAGTACATACCTCAACATGATAGCATACACGGATACTCTTATCTGTGGATAAAACAAATCTAATGGCAAATGAGAAGATATTTTTACTTTGTAGATGAAATGCATAATTGTGTGTGTGTGTGTGTGTGTGTGTATATATATATATATAATTGCTTTATTTTATTTTTGAATTACCCTTAAGAAGTGAATGTTATCCAAGTAGAGATGGGAAATTTCTCTGATGTGGCTGTTACTCTGAATGCAATGAACTGCTGAGGGAATATGTGAAAGCAACATAACCTAGTATTTGCCTGAATTATCCACGTCACCAAGTAAGCCTGCTTCTCTCCGCCTCTTTGGTGCCATGTGCTGTTTCTTTTCCTCCTTTCTCTCGGCCACTCCCGCCAGCCCCACAGGCTCCGTTTCCCCTATTGGACCTCAAAGTAGCTTAGGCCTCAGAGGCCTAGGTCATCGCCTTTCCTCTTCCCTCCCTTCCTCTCCTCTTTCCCCAAACTCGTTTTCTGCATGATCTTCACATAAGTCTTGGTTTGCTGGATCATCTGCAAGCAGAAAATGCCCAAGTGCCAATCATGAGGCTGAAACTCTCTCCCCAGCTTCAGTCTCATGAATCTAAACTGTCTACTGGACACCTCCATTTGGATGACTAATTACACGTAGAAAAACTTCAAACATCCAAAGCGCAACTCGGGGTTTTCCTGTCTACAATCTGCGCGCTTCCTGATGTTGTCTGTCTACTGGGCCAAAAAGATTATTCTAGAGGCTTTCACTTTCCACACCCTCAAGCGCAATCTATCATCACATCTTGCAGGTTCTACCCTGAATGCATAGCGTTCTCTGTATTTTTACTGCCATATTTCACTTTAATATTTATAAAAGGGCATTTTCCCTATCTCTCTCTACAGGCATATATATATATATATATATATATATATATATATATATACACACACACACACACACACACACACACACATAGCAATGTAATCTTTTTAAAAGAATATCTTTGTATTGATTTCAAGAGTAAAGGAGATATATATATATATATATATATATATATATATATATATATATATATATATATATCAATGATGAGAGAGAATCATTGATCAGCTGCCTCCTGCATAACTCCCACTGGGGATTGAGCCCACAACCTGGCCATGTTGCCTGACTGGGAGTCGAACTGTGACCTCCTGGTTCATACACAGGTCAACACTCAACCACTGAGTCATGCCAGTCAGGCCAATGCAATCTTTATAAGATACACAGCCCATTTAAAATGATTCACATAATTTCAACTCCTTATGCTAGCCTGGGTGGCCCTATATTTTTCTGGCTCTGGCCTACCAGGCACTAGTCTCTCCATCCACAAAAGACTCCTTTATCCCCAGATGTTTCAAGTTATTTCCCACCTCTGGGCTTCTATACTTTCATTCCCTCTGCCTAGAACACTTTGCTCATGACATCATGATATTTCTACATTTGAACTTCATAGTTCAACAATGTGCATAAATATCCCCTTGTCAAGGAGGTCTGAATTACCCCCCCTTCCTTAACTCTAACTTTAATCCTATAAAATGACCCCAACCTAGTTCCTCTCTATCATATGCCCATTTCTATTTCCCTCTTAACACTCCTAGCATCTATTCCTCTTCTTTCTTTGATGTCATTATCTTCATATTAGAACTGTACAGTTTACTTCTTTGTGCTGTGTCAGTGCACTTTGCTCTATGGGTCTTCCCTGTGTTATATGTTATATACCCTTTGTAGAGAGCACAATGCCTAATAAATGCTGAATGAACACATTTGTTGGAAATAGCTCTCCTATAAATTACTATGCTAAGAATTCCAGGCAGTTCCAGCAATTACAGGGACAGCTAAGACATGGCTCATTCCTTTAAGGAGTCTGCCATTCTGTTTAAAGGATGAAATATGTGCACAAATAACTTTCATTCCAGGTCAAACATCCAGGTTCTCTTATAGATGTACTGACACACTGGTGGAGAACCTAATGATGAGAAAGTTCAATCCCACCACTGCATGTTGTCACTAAAGGGACACTGTCACCTTCTTCTCCAGCTTTTAAAGACCCAGTTCAATATTAGGTTCTTTTACTAAGTAGTTTTTGCTTGATTGTCTCTCCTGTGTAAGTTACGGATAAAATCCTGAAACTTTTAAAGAAAAATTTTCAGGAAATTCAAATGCAACTTATTTAAAGTGATTTCAAAATGGCTCAGACTTACTGATTATCTAAGGAACAACTTTTTCCTGAGAAAAAAGTAGTTCATTTTGTTCTGAAAGCTTGCTCTATATTAGGTACTTGGACAAACCCACAAATCATAGTGTACGTTCTTTTTTTCTGAGTTTCTTTGTCAATAACTGCCAGATGACACAACCAACTAGTTAGAGTTCTGACTTTAACATGATACTAACTTGTTGATTTAAATGAAAATACAAAAATTCATTCATAATCTTCTTCCCACAGTCAAGTCTTAGTCACCTTGAAGGGATGTACTACAAATCAGCAAGATATGAAAAATAATATTTCTTAGCTTCCAGTTTAACCCAGTCAATACAGCCTGTGGAGATGGAGTAGTTAATGAAATAAAATGAAGCAATATTTTGGGTTAGTGTCATGTTCTAAGTAAAAGTTGCGTTTCATATTTGTACAAGCTCTGTTCATGTTGGCAACAACCCTGTGTTCACTGGTTTGGTTTATAAGAGGAACCTGAAATATGAAAAACCAAGGGCTATGATTTTACTTATATAATAACTAGAGGCCCAGTGCACAAAAATTTGTGCATGGGGGGGGGGTGTCCCTTAGCCTGGCCTGTGCTCTCTTGCAATCTGGGATTCCTTGGGGGATGTCCACCTCCTGGCTTAGGTCTGCTCCCCATGCGATTGGGCCAAAACTGGCAGTCGGACATCCCTCCGGCAGCCTGGGAGCCCTCCGGGGATGTCCACTTGCCGGTGGGGAGCAGGCCTAAGGCTGTAGTCGGACATCCTTAGCGCTGCTGAGGAGGCAGGAGAGGCTCCCACCACCACTACTGTACTGGCAACCATCAGCCTGGCTTGTAGCTGAGCAGAACTCCCCCTCTGGAAATGCACTGACCACCAGGGGGCAGTTCCTGCATTAAGCACCTGCCCCTGGTGATCAGTGTGTGTCATAGTGACCAGTCATTCCCAGTTGTTCTGGTGTTAGGGGCAATTTGCATATTACTCTTTTATTATATAGGATATGGAGACAGTGTTATCTTGGCAGCTGCAAGAAATCATTGATGGAGTGAGACCACCTTTGGTGAGATGTCTTAATGAGTCCCAGATGGAGAATCTGTCTCTCTCTGAGCCTGAGACTCCGGTGGCAGCAGAAAACCTATTCTACAGAATAGAAGGACTGAGATAAGGCAGCTCAAGGGAAGAAAATACATGGGCACGAGGGAAATTGCCTTTAGTGGGTATACTAGCTGAGAGGACAAGAGTAAAATTCCAGAAGGAAGCCTTGGTGGGTCTGTTGACATTGTAACTACCAAAAAAGGAAGATGTCTACTTGATTCCTTTGACATTCATCTTGAGTGCCACATAATGTTACCCACTCTCATGTCCCTAGACATCTTCATTCCAACAGAAAAATCCCAATATTTTTGTGGATTGGCTTTTTTTTTTTCTTTCTGGAAGATGGTGAAGGGAACCAGTTTTCTATTAGATGATGTGAGGAGGCATTGACATCTGGACTAGGTACTCTTTGTTAATGTATTCATTTGGCATTCTACCTGATGTTTTGTCATTTTCAGTGTTGGGCCATTCTAAAAAGAAAGCAGCAATTCCAATTCACCCCACTATTTGACCAAAGGAATTTTCTATTGTAGAGAATTATGTCCAACTGATCGAAGAGGTCATGATATTCATTTACCTTTCTTCTTTTTTTTTTGACTGAAAATGAGAGTGAAATGAGAGGAGCTGAGGGTGGCTCTGAACAAATGCTTCTTTTATTTCTCTCCATATCCACTTAGGACACTCAAACGTTAGACCTTCAATCTACATCTAGTTCATGCCAATAGGCATTTCATAATTGTGTTTGGGTTATTAATTTAAGATGATGTGTTTGTTTCCACTTTATAGTACAACAACAGAACTTAATGCTGCTGGTGATTGGTTTCCCTACAACTCCCCAGTTAAACACACTGACTACATTTATTTCACATACAAGTTATTCAAAATGACACTTATGCAGTCAGAAAATGGATTCTAAATCCACTGTTTCTCCTGTGCAGGAAAGCCCATTTCATTTATTACTCCTTTGCACAGCTATTTGTGTTCAAGGAAAGGTGCATAAAGTTAAAGAAAAAGGAAGTCAAGGATAGCATTTCTCAGCTCACACTCTCCTGTACTGTTGAAAGCTATAATTTTTAAGTCATGAAATCTGAGTCCTTTCAAAAGAAATGCTGTTAGGTTTGTGGGAAAATAGACACTTATCTTCTAAGAATTTAAATGTATGGATTTCATGAGTGAATGGGAGGAAGAGACCCTGTTATTTTATCAGGCTTGAGTTTCAGCCAAAAGTGGCTGGTAGATCCTTCAGAAATTATCCATTATCATCAAAGTATCCATTTGATAGTTTACCTTTCCAAAAAATCCACTGCTGGTTTCTTCCTTTCAAAGGAACACTAAGCTTTTTGACATGAAGCATTCTTTATATAGAAAACATCATTAGCGAGTTCCTGGTGAGGAGCCATATGTCCCTACGTGGAATTTTCCATTTTATTCCCCATTTACTGGTAGGAAGTTCAGGTCTAATATTCTGAGGTACAACAATCCCTTTCATTAGCCGAGTAATGGACAGGCGGTTCAGGACTCTATGATGGTAGTTAACATTATACTTCTGTTAAGAAATTTTTTATGCCTCTATTTCCCTACATGCAGAACTGGCAGATAATAAAGTTTAAAAAATAATTATTTGATCACTAGCCCAAGTTTCTGAGCATGTTTGTCTCTTAAAAGTAAATGATAACACCCATCCCAGATCCCAATCCACAAGTAATCATTGTTATCAGATGGGTGTCTACCCTCCCAGAATTTGTCTATGGATTTATCTATAGAAATAAATATTATTCTCTATGTGTGCTTCTTGTGCATAAAATACAATATATTAACATAGTTCTATAGTTTCTTTATATATGCAGATCTTTTCATTTGTTTAAAAAATTAAATGTTTTAATTGATTATTTGAGAGAGAAAGAGGGAGAAAGGTAGAAATATTGATGTGATAGGAACATCAACTGGTTGCCTCCTCACACCCCCTACTGGGGATCAAGCCCACTACCCTGGCATGTGCCCTGACCAGGAATTGAACCAGTTCATGCGCTGAGCAAGCTACACTAGCCGGGCTCATCTCATTCTTTTAAACTGATACATACAATTCCACAATGTGAATATACCCAAATTTATTTAGCAATTCCTGTCCTCACAGACATTTAAATTGCTTCTAATATTTTGCATTGGACAAACAAATTATGGTTCAATACACACCCTGGTCCAGGCCTCCTTGTACAGTTGTGGAAAAGTCATTTTCTGGCATAGATCATTAACATAAAACTGCTCTGTCACAGGGAATTAACATTTCAAAGTGAACAGATTTTGTTAATTTGCCTTCTACAGTGATGGCCCCTTTACATTCCCTCAAGCCATGTTTGTACATTTCTTCCACTGTTCACTTGTCAATATCCTTATTCCTTGTGGTCCCTTTCAGATGTCAACTAACAGCTCCCTGAAATCTCCCTGGATGTCCGGATGGGTTGTCCTCACTCCCTTCTCAGCTTCACCTGAGCATCCTGTTCACCTGTTCTATCGGAACATCACCTTTTGGATCCTCCCTCTTCCTATAGGTTGGGGTACTGTCCTATACACTTCTACCTGATTGCAAGGTCTAGAGGGCAGTGGGTATTTTAGTCAATGTCAGCAGGGAGCATGGTGCTTATTACACTAAGAACTCCAGAAACATCTAACTTTTGATTTTGGAGGGAATTTTATACCCAAGTCTAGAATAACAATAACTTTTGTATAACATTAAATTGAAAAGGTTTAAAGAATGGAAAGTAAGCCCTAACTGGTTTGGCTCAATGGATAGAGCGTCGACCTGTGGTCTGAAGGGTCCCAGGTTCGATTCCGGTCAAGGGCATGGATCTTGGTTGTGGGGGGGGGGTGCAGGAGGCAGCTGATCAATGTTTCTCTCTCATCGATGCTTCTAACTCTCTATCCCTCTCCCTTCCTCTCTGTAAAAAAATCAATATATTTTTTAAAAAAGAATGGAAAGTGAGCTTTAACTTGGAAGCCTTATAGTTGACCCAAACTCAAAGAATGGAAAGCCAGAATATTGTTTTCTTTCTTGCCTACTGGCTTTATGCTGTCTTCCCTGTTTGTTATAAAAGAGTTCAGAGAGTTTACTTAAAATTGTCACAGGAAAAATGTCTTCTCCCAAATCCTGGGTATTTTTAATTACCTTGAGGCGCTGCCTGCAGAGTCTGATCTAGAACAGGCTCACTTGAAGTGCACCCGGCAGATGTACAAGCTGTAAGAGTGAAGCTGTAGCTGGTATACGGCTCGAGACCTAGAAAGAGCAGACAAGAAATCAGGTTCATCTGGAGAGGATTATTTATTATCAACGAAGCACCAGAAGTGACATGCAGAGTTGCCGATACGGTATCCAAAAAAAAAATTTTTTTTAAGAGCGGAAAACACCCTTTAAGGAAGATGGGAGCTTCATAAGCAGTTCAGTATTAATAGAAACTTCATTAATCACTGATGAAATAAGAAATTCTCAGCCTTTGAAGGGTTTTATTCATGGAATTCAGCCATCCACCTCTCTCTTGATTCCTGTTCCACAGGCCATTGGCGAGGCCTCTCTATCTCAAGGAGCCCATCCCATGCTTAGAGAGCTCCTGAATTCTTTTTCTATTTAAAAGTCCTTTCTTATGTTGTGGTGAACTCGTTCGATCACTTCCAGCCCTAGGGACATACAGAACAAATCCAATTTCTTTTCCACATGACAGTTTTTCAAATATTTGTGGACAGTTCTCAAATGGCCCTCGAGTCGCCTCTTCTCTGGGCTAACCATCCCAGGTTCTGCAATTGCTTCTTATATGAATAGGGGCAGAAAAATAAAAATAAAAGAATGCTGGATTCCACATGCTTTTTAGCCCCAGCCATATTCAGCTAATATTGACACCAACTAACCCTCCTTTTTATGCTTTGTACTTCTTCACCATGAGAGAGCTGACCATCTCACTTACTGCTGTAGTTTTTTGGGGGAAATGTTCATTTTGTCTTTACACATAAACACAATTTGATGAGGGGACAGTGTTTATTACTTTTTTTTTTTTTGTATTTGGAGTAATACAGCACAGTGGCAGCTCAATAAGAAGATTCCAGGGAGAAAAAAAAATGGCTATCCATTTACAACACAAGTTCCATGTTGTGAGACTTTACCACTTCTTCGCTGGTGACCTTGCAAAGCAATTTGGCTTTTCTTTACCTTGATCTACTTACCTGTAAAATGGGCCATCTAACTGGTAGCATGTAGCTCCTAAGACTGTTGAGAAGGTGAAATGGGTTATTTCAACAACACTTTACTATGACAGAAGCAGCCTTAAGACTCGGAAACATTCAACAAGAAGTAAACTGAGTCTAATCTTTCCTGTTTTGATTCTTGGAAAAATTCAAAAGTTGCCAAAACTTAATTTTTTAAATAGACTTAGTTTGCACATCAAATAATTGGGCTTAGTTGCTAACAAGCATCAGATAACCACTACTGTCACATGAACTCTGAACTACATTTTCACATACTGTGTCCTTTGCATGGGGTGACTCTTGTTCCATAGACATCCATGTGTCACTCTCACTTCACCTGAATTTCTATTCAAATCCTACATCTTTAAAAATTTTGACCCTCTACACCCAACACTTTTTATCAAATTACTATCTTCCTTCCTAGCCTTCAACATTACCAGTTATTTTGTTACATGCCTGTTTATTTGTTGTTCGTCAACCCCTCTAGAATCTAACTCTGAAAGAACAAGGACACTGGTTTACCCACCACTGCACCCTCCGAAGAGTGGCCAGCACAGCGCAGGCACTCGCTACATGAAAGAAAACACTGATTAACTGGTTTGCTGAGGACCGGAGCAGTGGCCTGTGTTCTCTGCTAAAGCAAGGATGTGCCGTAGCTGGAGCTGCTACAGAAATCAGCACCAATGCCCTTCGCGTTTCCTTATCAGTTTAATGAAAAGATGCAGATACTTGCTTGCCTGTAATCTTCCATCTGGCTGTGATGGAGGATTTGGACAATTTTGATATTTACCTGATTTGCAGATGAGGAATGTGATGAAAGTTCCAAGTCATACCCAAGCCATGATGTCTGATAAAAGCTGATGGGAAAATTCGACCAACGATAAAACACAGAGCTCAGAAAAGAAACGGAAGGAAACATCCAAGAAGGAAGGTCAGAGACTGCGGGGGCAAAAGCTGAGTTTGCCTGGTGATGTCCCCCAGGGACTGACTTCACTGAGAAACACGGTTTCATCGGAATAGTTTACACCTCACTTAGAACGGAAGCAGTTTGAGAGCAGGGATGGTATGTTGAGGTTTTAAAAAATAATGTCTTCCTAGTTGTGCCTATTTTAAATGTTCATTGCTTGTGAAATATTGTTTAAAGAAGACAAGCATACAAAAGTGCTCCATAACAACGTTTGCGCTATGAGGGCACGATAGTGTAGACTTGCTTATATGGGCTACAGACCAATGGGAGAGAAGGGGATATCTGAATCCGTAACTCCCCACATCCCATTCCTAGGTCCTGCATTTTTTGAATTGCTAGAGGACCGGGATGACTGATGGGCTTGGTTCAGATACTCCGTAAGGAAAGTATCTGCTGTCATCAGACAGAGATGATTTCCATGAATTAGACGGCCTTTTATATGGGTGCCTCTGTACAACTCAATAAAATCAACACATTTCAACAGAAATTTGCTGTCATTTTTAGTACGTCTCTATTGGTAGCCCTTAAAATGAGATATGTACGAAGTATGAGCAACAGGCAATGAAAAGGGCACACCGACGAAGTACTCGTGAATTGATCGGGATAGGAAGATGGAAGTAGAGATCTCCAAGGAGCCCTTTGGATTGTAACTTAATCCTGAAGTCGAAGAGAAGGAGAAAAGAAAACATCACTTAAGCGCTCAGCACTGAACGGAGAGAGCAGGAAACGGCCGTTGAAGAGAAAGGCAAATGCATGGAGAAGAGCCAGGCATTTAACATTTCAGCACAGAGAGGATTACTGTGTCTGCAAATTACACGAATTTCCCCACAGGGAACCATGTGCTTTATTTTTAAAGGGAAGAGGCATAAAACAGCCAAGCTCATTACAAGTACACTCCCAAGTAACGTTACCTTTAAGAGCAAACGTGTGTTAAAAGTGGGATACAGACCGATGTGAGGGAAGGTGATATCTCTCAAATATCACGAAAGAAGTCTGCCTACGGATCATAAAGATAGGATTTGGGAAACAAAACCCAGGCCCGTGGAAGTTCCGTTTGACATACTCTATAAGGAACAGCTTGTTTCTAATGTTTAATCTCCAGGTAAACTGCCAGGAAAAGGCATTTTGTCTGTTAAAACTTTGGATGGCTAGCGCTACTTCAAAGCACGCATCCAGGTGTGCTGTGGTGACAGCTGTCATAGTCTAAAGAATGACCAAATAGCCCCAAAGGCTATGAAATGCCACAAGTGCCTCTATCCACCTGGCTACTGATTAATTCACGTGCTGAGAGGCCTGGGTGGCTCAACATAGTTTTTGTCAGGTGGTCATCAGTATTGTACACCTTGTGGATAAATGACCTGCCTTATACCTCCTGGTTTATGGGTCGATGCCCAACCACTGAGCCACACCAGCCATGTCTATCTTTACATTTTTATTAATTTCTGAGAGGAAGGGAGAAGGAGACAGACAGAGAAACATTAATGATGAGAAAGAACTGGAATCGTTACCTCCCGGTTCATAGGTCGATGCTCAACCACTGCCACGCCAGCTGGGCTTGAAATGCCTAATGATTTTTAACTGAGGGACCTCTCATTTTATGCCCTGGGCCTTGCACATTACAAGGCCCAATGTGCCTGAGATTTAGATGTGTGTGATGGTCTCACTTTCATATCTAATAAAGATGAAACACAGGCATTCAGATGCCAGTGTGCTACTCAACATTTATTCCCTCGACAAAGATCTTGAACACTTGATGTGTGTTAAGTGGTGTGACAGGTACCCATCCGGCCAGGTGAGACAAGCGCAGACAGGAAACTATGCTCCCTCTCCTTCGGCAGCTTTACCTACTTGCTGAGGAGCAGGAACCAGAGAAAAGGAAATGGCAACAAAGTCCAACACACGATGGCAGCCGAATGTAGATACTATGGAAGCATCCAGACTTATCCACATGTAAAATCCCACTGTACAGAAAGTCCCCATTTGGTGATGTGGTTGGTCAAACTATGTTCCCTTTCCCCCCAAAGCGATGTGCAGGAAATCTGTCCGTCCGGGCAGAGGTCCTCCCCTGCTCTCAGTAGCACTACGCATGCTCTTTCAGCACAGGAGGCCTCCAGGAGCTTCTCAGAGGAGGCAGGCGGGGGAAGGCCTCCCCTTGCTCCCTTAGTGTCTTCCCCTTTAGTGAAATGTGATGCGGAGCAACTTTTAATGAACTTTTTAAAGAAAAGATTTCCCCTGGAGTTAAGAGACACATAAGCCCTTATCCTGTCTGCTGCTAAAGAGGACATGATTAATTCATTTTGTCCTCCGTGGCCCTAATTATTTCGTTAATCCCCTTCCCCTGCGTCCACCCCAATGCTGATGTGAGCGCCCCCCCCCCCCAAAGTGGCGGTAACCCAGAATGGAACAATGCGGTTGCTAACATCCCGAGATCGTTTGGCCGGCACGGGCAGGGCCGGCGGCCGTGTTTGGTAACCGGGGCTATGAAGAGGCCGGTTATTGACAAGCTGCCATGTGCTGTTTGCATTAGCGAATATGAGAAGATGATGGCTCCCTCGTCCCTGCGGAATCCAGCTCAGGGAGATGGCAGAAAATGCGCCCGTTTACTTAGAGCATTGATAACACCTCTAAATAATTAACTGAGGACTTCCTGTCTTCAATTACTTAATGCTTTTTTTAACATCTTGAGAGGATTATAAGCAATTTATGGATCGCACGTGAGGAGTGCATTTGCGGCTATTCCCACAAAGCATTTAAGGGATCATGTTTCCAAAGCTTGGTGGTAATTAAAAATAAGCGCAAAGACAATGGGGCTGGGGCATGGTGCTCGCTCCCCTGCTGTCGCTTCCCGGGACCTACATTTCAGGCTCCGGGATGACTACAGGTACAACTTCATTAGTGTTGCACTGCTACCCGGGGAATGCTGAGGCTTGGGAAATGATGAGAAAATGAAAGCATTCATCCCAGGAGGTCCAGGCAGCTTTTCGTCAAACCTTTGAGATGAACTGTGAAATACACTTGCTTATTTGAGTTCATTCGTGACCTCAATAAAACAGTCACTCATATAAAACACATCTGTGTTCAAAGTGGTTGGTCCGCTGTCCCTGGTGCTGAATTTTGACTGGCAGATCAAATGCATCTGCACTCCATAGATCTCGGAGTTTAGGCCATCTAATGTCTACCTAGCACCATTCCTGTCCTCCAGGGCTACCTCCTGGTGGCTCTGAACTCGGTCAGGTTTTACTGAATGAGGTTTATTTGCTTTTTCAACAGAGAACTCTCTCTTTAGGGTTGTGTTCCCCAAGTGACGTGTTCTTTGATTCGATCTAAAACAGCACAAATGGACCAAACGGAAGACCTGGTGGATGAAGCTCTCCTAAAGCTTATGTTCCAGCGGGAAGAGACATAAAAAGACAAAGAGAAAACCAAGGAAAATATCAGGCAGGGATAAGTTGATGACAAAAATGTAACGCAGGTGATGTGGTGGTGTGTTAGGGTAGCCACAGCTAGACTGGGGACCTCAGAAAAGCCTTCTCTCTTACAGAAGTGACATTCAAGCTCCAACATGTTCATTATTATTATAATCACTACCAGTAATTATCTAACATGATACTGTTACACCGCACTGTTATTATACTATCCAAGCTAATTATAGACTGTTACAATAAACAATAAAAATAATGCACTTATTAATTGATGTTAATAATAACAAGTTGTCGCAGACAACTGTCAACTCTGTGTTAATTACCGAGTTGGTAGATAAATTTTGGCCTCTTGCTGGTTTCCCCTCCCCCCCTGCACTTTTAAGACTTTCTTGGCTACCTTCCTGCCTTTACCTGTGAGTATATCCTTGGGGAATGAAAATGCATCTTTCTGTTTGTCTGGGGGGGTGAGGGGATAAAAAGTGAATTCTGATGCAAAACCCCTACACATAATGCACATCAAAGCCAAACAGAAGTCATTTCGGAAGTGATCCGCTGTTGTGGCTTATTACTGCCAGTGTGGCTCCTTCTATTAGTGTGGGTAAGCGGGGTCTGAACATATGTCAAGAGAACGCGTCCTTTCGAAGTGACCTCATCTATCTCACATACACACCCCTGGGATGCTCAGCCCCCCCGACCACAAGGACAGACGCTTCCGGTAGGTTTTACCTGTGGCCGTATGTTCCCTCCTGTCAGTGGTATCCATGTGGATGAGCCCCTTCCCAACCTGCCAGAGCTGGTACTCCGTAATGACGCCATTTGGTTTCTTGGGGACATCCCAGGTCAAACGCAGGGCATCGGCACGGGGGGCTGTGATCCTTGGTGGCAGGACGCTCTGAGGGACTCCTTGGGGAGTAGTGACAACCACCTGAAACACGGGAGTCAAACAGCCACTTATCACAGGTGTCCACTAGGTATTCCCACCCATGAGAATGTCCCTTTTGTTTTAAATATATATATTTTTATTGATTTCAGAGAGAAAGGGAGGAGGAGAGAGAGATGAAAGAGCAATGATGAGAGAGAATCACTGATTGGCTGCCTCCTGCATGTCCCACAGCAGGGATCGAGCCTGCAACCCAGGCATGTGCCCTGACTGGGAAGTGAACTGTGACCTCCTGGTTCATAGACTGATACTCAACCACTGAGCCACACTGGCTGGGCTGTTTTAAAAGGTTGTCGCCTAGCCTGGCAGGCAGATCATGAGCAGGGGCTTGGAGAAAGGCACACTCTTTCTTTGATTCCCTCCTTCTCATTCCATCGAAACAATAAAATCCAGCCTTGAACACATTCCGTAAGTCTCAGGCTACCATTTATCACAACCAGACTCAACAGCCATTCTGACGGCAGAGAGCAGCCCTCAGTTTAAACAAGTGAGACCTGGCTGGCAGACTGTCAGCCTGGAGAACTCTTAATAACTCTCTCCCATATGGCCCAGGTGTGTCTGTGCATTTTAACAGCCTGATTTTGTACATGTTAAGCACCAGTAAACATGGAGCCAAAGCCACATCTGAACTCACTTGCACATGACATGCTTTGAACAGTATACATGAGCAGACCTTTGTCTTCCGTGCTTCCTGTGATCCCTGGGATGACACTACAGTGTCTGTCCCAATGTTCTAGGAAAGGACCAAGTGAGAAGAAAAAGAACAAACCAGCCCGTTATTTGTGTAATGTTGTCAAAATATGACTTGGGGAGAAAAGGGGTTGCATTTGTGTTTTGTTTTTCACAGAATTTACTCTAATTTTACCTTTTAACCATTTTTTTTGGGGGGGAGGGGGGTGGTAAGCATGAGTTTGTGCCTGTGTTTTGCTTGGACTGCTCAGGCCCTAATTTTTGATTTGTATGGTCACCTGCCATCTGTCCCAAGGATGACAGGTTTCAGGGAGGGTGTGTGGACTGTAAAGCTGAACCCAGACTGGCTGAATGCTTGACTTGGACAGTTCTCGTGCAGGGTCTGAGGAGGCTGTTCCACTAAAGGTTGAAGGACATGTAGGGCCAGAGCTCCGTGTGGGAGTCTGTTTCCTCCTGGGTGTCCTCCGTGATTATGGCTCTTTACTGTCCCCTGGAGGGCTTGTTTCTCCCAGCGCCTGGGAGGGGTTTTCTGCCTTCATTTCACAGCATTCCCCAATGCTCTCACTTGTGGTATTCTGCTTGGACCACAGCCAAACACTCATTGCTTCAATCTCTCTCATACATCTTTCTAGCTGGCGCAGTTCAGTGGCTGAGCATCAACCTATGAACGAGAAGGTCAGGGTTCGATTCCTGGTTGGGGAACATGCCCGGGTTATGGGTTCGATCCCCAGTGTGGGGAGTGCAGGAGGCAGCCTATTGATGATTCTCTCTCATCCATGATGTTTCTATCTCTCTCTCCCTCTCTCTTTGAAATCAATAAAAATGTACTTAAAATCAATAAATAAAAAGAGTTGGTGGAAGAAAAGTGTGATATAAAGGATATATGAATTCAAGTATTCTTATTTATGAAACTCTGGTATTTGGATAAATCTTTCTTTCAGTGATCTCTAGTTTGAGAGGCTTAAGTATTAGTACTCAATTGAAGTGCCACCTGGACACTCTCAACAAGACATCGAGAGAAACACTGTATTCTATCCCTGGGCAAATCACTCTTGACCTAGACATTAGTCTTCCCAGTGGATAACTTTGCCCAGAAGTGAGGCAAACTCCCCTTACCTTGGTGCTGGGGGCACAGCCCACAGCTGTGCAAGCTTTCAGCTGGTATGAATATTCCTGAAAAGGCTGAATTCCCTTTGTATCAGAGAAGGTCAATGACCTTCCCCGAAAATATTCTACTTCGTTTCGGAGAAGTATGTAGTAAATGATACGACCTAAAGGAGACAGAGAAATGCTTGTATTTGAGTATCATAACCTTGTAACCATTTGCAAACAATGTACATGTCTTAGAGTTTGGAACAAATGGGATGCTATGGCATTATGTATTTAATTTCCATTTGCTATCACATTGCTATGTGCAAGGCGTTCTTAATTATACACGCTCTTAGGGAAGAGATGGATTCTTGACATAGCTAATCAGAGTCATTTATGCTTATTTCCCCTCAAATTTACTTTCAATATTAAAACTATTTTGCCTTCCCATAACCTGCTTTATTTGTCAGAGCAAACCAGGTAAAGGCTGGGACTCAAAAAAAAATTGGGGGCTCACAATGTATTGGGTTATTTCATAAGAAGAATGACTAGCTGGCACAAACCTCAAGACCACTTGATCAGGAAACACTTTTTAGGAGTTAGATGCATGTCAATTACATGTTGATTACACACATTTCAATGCGCTCATGAATTTATGGAACTACGGTATTTCCATCTGAAAAGCAGCTTAGTACCATTTGGTTGCTTGGGTTTCTTCCAGGTTAGGAGTATTCCATCTTCAGGATGGTCTGTTCTGATCCACTGAGGGGGGCTCACTCCCTGAGGCATGTCTTCTTTCGTGCTGGTTCTAACAACTTCGCTGAATCCTCGTCCGTAGCCATTCCAAGCCGAAATCCTATACTCATATGTCGTATAGGGCTCCAGGTTCACATCTAGAGAGACAGACATGGAACGAACGGTAGAATTTTTTAAAAAGAATTTAGTTTATCATCATATTGCAAATGAATAGCAAAACCTTTAAACATTTTTTTTTTCTTAAAAAGGCTTAATGCTCTAATTCTCTCACTGAGAGTAAAACTCTAATGTCTTGATTCTACGAATCATAAAACAAAATATCTTCCATGTTTCATGGATGCAGAGATATGGAATGGCACAGAACAGAAATCACCTTTTCTGACCAGAGGAATGTGGGCACATTAAAGAAATGATTCAAAAAGAAAAGTCCTAGACAGCGGTTCTCAACCTGTGGGCCGCGACCCCATTGGCAGTCGAACGACCCTTTTATAGGGGTCGCCTAAGACCATCCTGCATATCAGATATTTACATTATAATTCATAACAGTAGCAACATTACAGTGATGAAGTAGCAACAAAAATGATTTTATGGTTGGGTCACAACATGAGGAACTGTATTTAAAGGGCCAGAAGTTTGAGAACCACTGCCCTAGACTAATGTCTGTCGGATGTCGCTGCTTCGTAAGTTCATGCTCCCTCCACTCTTGCAGGGGCAGGTATGCCAACCTTCTTTTATAGTTTCATCATTATAAATGTTACCAATTGTTACAGTGTGACTATCACCCGATTAAATCATTCTATGAATGACAATGCAGCTGGTATGAGGTGCGAGACTCAAAACCTAGTGTATCATGGTTAGCGAAGAAAAATGATTGCGTTCTGCTCTCCTCTCCTACCAAACCAAAACTGAGACAGACCCCAAACCAGCCCTCTAATTCAAACCAGCCCCCTGCTCTAGCTCCACATCTATACGAGACTGATTTTCAGTCCATCCACGTGGGTCGTTTGACCACATTCTCCTTACATCTTCAACAATTAACCTTGCCCCGCCTACCTTCTAGAATTAGCACGAAAATGCAATACAATTAAGTCATATGGAAGAACTTCATAAAAGGTCAACTGCCACCAAACATAAGGGATCATCTTCCGTCCGCATTTTCTCTGGTAACATAGCGTCCTCCCCTTATTACCCGTGATGACCACCGAGGGTCTGCAGATTTCCCTTCCATTCTGGTCAGAAACCACATTTCCCAGTGTTCTTTGCAGCTTGGTGTGGTCACATGATTGAGATCTCAACAAGGGAAGGGCATCATTTTCTAAAGAGGAAATCACTGCCTTCCATTGCTGTTCTTGTCCCCTGCTTAGGGGTTGAAACTAGGAAATGGTATCTCAGGCAGCAACATGTGGACAAGGGCAGCACCCCAAGCACCATGAGCCACAAAATGGAAGGAATCTGAATCCCTGACTAACTATGGGCTGAGATGCCCACCCCATCCACTGACTCACAGATGGTCACTGTGCTTTTCAATCTCTTTGCTACAGCAGATTAAATCATCTCTTGATAATAGCTGTTATTTCCCACTCTTCAAGCTCACATTACCATTTCTGATTTCAGTTCCTTATTTTTCCTTCCACCACGTTTCCTTCTCTTTCCTACCCTTTCATCCCTTGCCCTTGTTACTTTATTTTCCTGTGAGGTTCAGTCTTTCAGAGATGCTTCCAGCCCATAACAGCATTCTTTATTACTTTACACAAAAGGAATCATTGGTTGGAATGTTGCTTTTCCTCAATAATCTCTTTCTCAGACTCTTTTTCCCTTTGTAAGAATTTCCACTTTTTTTTTTTTTTAAACTTTGTATCTCAAGATCGTTTTGTATGGTACATGGGGTTAGTCTTCTAATAACAGAGGGTTTTGTTTGGGGGAATATAGATGTTCAATATTTACTCGTTAATTGCTTAACTGCCCCAGACATGTTTGTCTTCAATCACTTCAAGCTAACACAGTAATCCTTCAAAAATGCATATCATGGAGTGTCATTTAACATCTACACCTTGCTGCATAAAGGTGAACTGCTTATCTATTTCTTTGTTCATTATTCTCTACAGGTTTACTTTAAAACAGCCTGCATCCTTGTTTAAAGTTAGACTTTAAAATATTTAAACTGCTAACTTTGAACAAATCCAGGTTGTGCATTTAAGGACCGTGTGACTCGCTAGCCCATAGGGTGACAGGATGAACTGCTATTAGACTGAGGAGGAAGATGATGTCAGAGTGAAAACAACCTGCATGTCAGCAGCTTCTCACAACCCCTCACGTGCCGTGGGCAGTACATCCTCCCTCCTCCCTGTTACCTGGAAAGGAGAATGTGTCTGCACTTCCCGTGTGCACCAGCTCTTCCGCAGAGGAGCACGCTTCTTCCACAGGTGTCTTCTCTGTGGAGCTGTGAGACCCTCTGACCACTGTGCAAACATGGCTGGTGAAGTTGAAGTCACACCGGCCGCAATATGCTGTGGCCGCCGCAGACACTGGGCAGACAGTGCCGCATGCTTCGGGGATGTCCTAGTCCAGGTGGTGGGGGTGGGGGAGAGGGGAGAGGACTTTACTGTTTCATTTAGGCAGGCATGTGGCCAAGTTCTACAGCTTTTAATGACATTTTCTTCCATCAAGTTCATGAATGAATCTCTCAAAGTGAGTAAAAAGGAGAAGTGAAGGCAGTCTGTATGCTAGAAAGAGCATTTGAAGTGACACAGACTTGGATTCAAGATCCAGTTGGACAAGTCTCTAGCTCTGTGACCTTGAGCAAGTGACCTAGACTCTCCAAGCCTCAGCTTCTTCAGTGAGAAAATGGAAATTAAAGTTAGTAGTTTTGTTGTGTGACTCAAAGGGCACCTGGGCATGCCTTACACTCAGTAGATCCACTATCATTCATAACAGTCGTCGTTATTTTATTATTGTTACTTTGACACTTTCTTAGTGGAGTTTTTAAAAGAAAATAAGAAATGTGATATTTAAGGATCTGAACCTCCTATGCTGTTGGGAAAGTATGATCTGTAGGAAGTATACCATCCAAGTGAAAATCTATGTAGTTCATGAACTCCCATTATACTTCCTTACTAGAGGTCTTCTGCATGAAATTCATGCACTGGAGTCGGACATCCTTAGCACTGCCATGGAGGTGGGAGAGGCTCCCGCTACCACTGGTGCACTCACCGGCTGTGAACCCAGCTTTTTGCTGAGTGGCACTCTCCCTGTGGGTGCACGATGACCACCAGGGGGCAGCTCCTGCATTAAGCATCTGCCCCCTGGTGGTCAGTGTGTGTCATTGCGAAGGGTCTTTCCCCCGTCTGGTCGATTTGCCTATTAGCCTTTTATTATATAGGATACTTGCAAGCCTTGCCTCTGGTGAATCTCTAGATTTTGTAATATATTTTGATAAACACTAATATGTTTTAATCTCAGAAAAAATATTTCATCATTCCCAATTTTATAGGGATGTATACAAGTCAATACAGGGTGAGGCAAAAGTAGGTTTATAGTTGTAACTAAGTGATTTTGCTGGATCTGAGGTCTCTATCAAAGAAAAGTGGTGGGTGTGGGTTGACGGGGTAGAGGGAAGCAGCCAGAATCCCATGTTTCCCCCATGGCACCTACGGGCTTGAGATGGCACCATGCTGGGCCTTGGCCCTTCTGGGCACACAGGTGTTCCAGTCCTGCCCTGACCGGAAGCTCTGGGTGAGGCTCCCAGAGAATAGCTAGCTCAGCATTATTAATTCCCTTAGAATTCGCTGCAATAACATCAATCACAGTGAGCTCATTGGGTATTAACAAGGATGGAATGCGGAAATGAATAATGCACACAGCAGTTTTCACATTCTCATTCTAGAGCAATAGCCATGAACAACGTATTTCTCTCTGTCCTCCAGCCCATGCCTCTGAGAAGTGTTCTGTCTGTTACCGTCATCCTGGTTCCGGTGGGAGCCTTGTCGGAGCAGACATATTCCAGGGGGTCAAATCCAACTCCGTTGCAGCAGGCCTGGCTCCCAGGAGTAAGCGCCGTTTTCCTCAAATGGGGCTTCGAGGCTCCGCTGGAGGCTGAGCAGCATCTGGTCTCCGCCAGTGTCACATAGTCCTGCCCGCAACAGGACATGCCTGCAACAGCAGAAGGTTAGAGATGGAGAGGAAGTTTAGGAAAGGGGAGGAAGCAGAGGGGGCTATGGAATGTGGGATAAAACCATCAGGCCCTGGCAGTAGCTGAGAAGGTGTGACACTCATGGGGGCAAAGCCCTCCCCAGGGCATGTAACTGCAGGGAGCCCTCTTTCCACCCAAAGCACTGGGCGCTCATTAGCTAAAGGACACACAAGAGCAAGGGTTCCAGGTCACTCATCGGGGCCAAGTTCTCCAAGCTCCGTAAGAAAGAGATCGGGTGTCTGCCCCTTTTCTGAGGATCAAATGTTCTGGCAGAAGGAAGGGTGCCATGGCACCTTGCTTCTCGAACGTCTATCTTGAGCAATTCACCCCGACCACCCTTTCCTGCTGAGGCCTGTGGGATCGGTCACAGTCTCCTTTTATAACCAAGGAGAGAAGGCTCGAATCTGAGCCAGTTTACCACTCTGAATGTCGTAGGACACTGTGCTGTGAATAGCTCCGTGGTTTTTCTTTTTGCTTTTGTTGCCGCTTATAATTAGTGTTAAATTTTCACTCCTTAGCATACATTCCCTTTCACTGTTGTTTTCATGTACATTTCATGCCATTTTTGTTTTTAAAGTCTTTATTTATAAACTAGGGGCCTGGTGCACAAAAATTTGTGCACTCGGGGTGCAGGGAGTCCCTCAGCCCGGCCTGTGCCCTCTCACAGTCTGGGACCCCTCAGTGGATGTCCTTGATGGCTCCAGTCTGCCAGGCGCCTTCTGTGTGTGTGTGTGTGTGTGTGTGTGTGTGTGTGTGACCACTGGGGACCTGCCCCCAGCCGCATCTGAGGCTTGGAGCAGTCCTCCTGTGTGTGTCTACCTGCTAGGGGCCTGCCCCCAGGCACACCATCAAGGCTTGGAGCAGGCACCCCCTCTATGATGATCTCTCAGGCTCTTGCCCTCCCCTGCATGTTGTTCTCTTTTTTGAGCTGTGACCAGGGCTGGGTGCGGCCTGCCTCCCAAGCTTGCCTACTGCCCATCTTCCTCCAGCCACCAGAAAGCAGGGAAAACCCCGCCTCGTGGTCAGGCCAGCCTTTTCCTGCTCCCTGATCCCCGGAAGGGGTCTGGAGAGCCGGCAAGCAGGACTCCAGCCCCCAAGAGCTTGCTTTCCCGCGCCCCAGTGGCCCCCAAAGGGCCTGGGGAGCCGCCAAGAAGGCCACTGACTTTTTCCCACTCACCCGTCCCCTGCTGCCTTCCTTTCCCACTTCCCGGTGCCGCCAAGGGGTCTGGGGAGTTGCCAAGCAGGCCCCTGGCCCCTGCAGCCTTGCTTTCCCGCTCCCCGGTGCCCCGCAAAGGGCCTGGGAAGCCCACCAAGCAGGCTGAGACTGCCCCACTGCCTCTTTCCCACTCCCGAGCCCGCCACCTTGCTTTCCCACTTCCTGGTGCCCTGCAAGGGGCCTGGGAAGCCCACCAAGCAGGCTGCCGACCCCCTGCCGTCTCCTACCCGCTCCCCAATGCCCCTCCAAGGGCCTGGGAAGCCCACCAAGCAGGCTGCCGACCCTGCCGCCTCTTTCCCGCTCCCCGATGACCCTCCAACCCTGCCGCCTGTTTGCCATCACGGGTCCTGGGTCCTGCGCTGTCCCGCCCTGCAGCCGCTCTGTGCACTCGGGAGGTCCCTCAGCCCTGCCTGTGCCCTCTCGCAGTCTGGGACCCCTCGGGGGATGCCCACCTGCTGGCGTGCCTGACCAGCCTGGGTGAGGGGCTTTAAAGCTGCCCACAGCTCCCATTGACCAACGTCCCAGCAAGGCCGGCTGGACGCAGGTTTCCTATAATTGATGCTGTTCCTTTAAGGCGGCTTCTATAATGAAACAATTGTTACACTTAATTGTTGCAAATGTGCGTTTTTGCTTCAGGCC